>JABUQX010080076.1:0-40960 GCA_015478945.1 Trachelipus rathkii
AGTTAGTATACTCTCATCCTTCCCTTTTTCTTCGCCTACCCTTAATTACTTCAATTTTAAAGATAAAAAAGAAAGTGTTTTTAAACGTACTTTTCGTTATATACTCGACGTAAACGGTCTTAAATACTCTTCATTTACCGGTCCTAAATCCTCGGAGTGAAAGCTGGGAAGATTTATCCATAAATTCAGAAATTTCATGGACCTTTTGTACAAAAACGAACCTCCCTCTCAAAATCTCTCATTTTAAAGTTTCTTTCTTTCGTAAAGTTTATTTTATTTCCTTTTTGACTTTAGACTCCTAATGTCTTGCCCTGTAAAAACTTTATAACATATGACATTTCTTATTTTTGGCTATTTTTAAACCATTAAATGGAGATAGTTTGAGGGGAATTTGTACTATGGAAAAAAAAAGACCCTCATAAATCACATCGGTTGAGCTATTAATGTAGTCTCTCTTTTCAATATAGTCTGGGAAATTCTATAGTTATCAAGAAATTGCGGCGTGGAAATTCTTATTCTTTCTGACTCAGATGCTTCCAGTTGATTATATAATTAGGTTTCATATTTTACGCATCTTTCTGTTGGATACTGTTCTCGTAAATTTGGAGTTGGATTCGGTTCACACCTTACTTAAATTGGATATGAGTTTTGATTAATTTATCTAATAGGCTAAGAGCTTATAAAGGAACAATGTTCATTTCTTCAAATTTTCTCTTAAGCTTTCATGTACGTTGTTATTCCCTTGACCCTCTTTCTCTGCAGCGTGACGTTGGTGCCCTATCTTTCTTTTTTATATGGTTATTACACACGGAGGTGCTCGAGAGAATTGACCTCTGAAATAAATAAAATATCTGCATATTCTCATCCACTGCGTCGCCCTCGTAACACGAAGAGGGGCCTTGCTCTCACATGGAAAATTTGTGTATGAATTTGATTGATCACTGCATTGTGGTGGCCTAGCCTTCTTTTCCAGTCACCATCTGTTTTGTGGAACTCATTGCTTATTCTTATATTAATTTCCCTGCATATATTACACAATTCTTCCTAACTATTTAAGTTCCGCGTCTGGCGCCACGTTCTGAGGGATTGCGTTAGGCAAGGGACAGGGTGGACTTACTTTTCCATTTATGTTATATTTTTGGTTTTCTTTTGAGACAATTTTAATTTATTTTATTTATTATATTATTTTTGTCCCCTCCCTTTTGAAAAGGGCCATAATACAACTTAAGGTGGATGGTATCATGTTTGATTGGTGGTACCATGTAAAAAAAAAAAAAAAAAAATAAAAAAAAAAAAAAAAAAAAAAAAAAAAAAAAAAAAAAATATGTAACCATGAATGCAAACTCCATTGTAATTATGAGTACCAATGATATATAATATATAATATGATATATATATATATTATATATAGAATTTATATATATATTATATATATATATATAATATATATATATATATATATATATATTATATATATATATATATATATTAAATATATTATTATAATATATATAATATATGTTTAGTTTTATTAGTTATTTATAGTATATATTGTATTGTATTTTATATAATATATATATATATATATATATATATAATAATATAGATATTATATATTATATATATATTATATATATAATATATATATATACCATATTTAATAAACAAAAATATATACTATATATATAGTATATATAATATATATATATATATATATTAATAATAAATAATATATATTATATATAAATTTATAATATATATATATATATATATATATATTATAAATATAATATAATATATATATTTATTATAATAATATAAATATATATATATACTATATCATATAAAATATATAATATATATATAATAATTTTATAATATATATACTTATATATATATATATATTAAATATTATATATTATAATATATATATACAATAATAGGACCTTTTGTGTTTTTTACACAATGTACAGTTTTTTTTGTTTTTTTTTAATATATTATCTATATCATAGATAACAACAATGAATTTCAGTGATAACGGACATGATTAAAAAATATTAGGACCAGTTACGTTTTCGGATCCGTAAGACTTTTATATATATTTTTTTTTTTTTTTTTAACTAAAAGAGAATAACCACAAGGTAAACAGCAATAGATGCAGGAGTTCGGGTACTCTCGGCCTTATAAGGTAACCGGGGGAACGACAGGGTTAAGGACTATTTCCACCCCATACCGGGAGGGTCTCACGAACCCCCGCTCTTTGGTATTATGGTGTCGCGGGGGTTATATATTTTCAACAGTTAAAACACCTCCAAAACAATTAAATTATAACAATTTTTTTAATTTTAATTCCGTTTGGGTAGCACAATTTAATATATTGGTGCCCTGTTTACAACAATATTTAATCAGTCCCATCAATCCCTATTTCAGATACTACCTTATCTGAAGGAGAGTCTCCAAGGATTTTCGCACCATACAGCCGGAAATTCGAGGAGAAAGAGTTTCCTCCCTAAGAGGTTTTCTTTGTAATTTATGAAATTAAATTTCTTATGAAATCTTCATCATTTTATTTCCCAACGATAATAATTGATTTTCAATTCTGACTCTATCTTATTAATACAAATACACATTGTAAAATTACAACTTTAAGGGATATATGTATACTACTTTTTTTTAAACATTGACTTGTGTTTTGTAGAAATTTTGGCAAAACATGGATATTTACACAATGCAAACTCAGTCCACTTTGGTTAATGAACTATTTTTCTTGGGCACTACAACTAGACATACATCACAAAAAACATGATCAATTACCTCAACATTTAATGTGAAATCAATTTCAATCCAGTGTAAGCACATGGGTGTCTTAGCGCTAAGCAAGACGTAGCAACTCGTGTAAAGTTGATTTCCCCGATCATCGACAAGGTTGAATCATTAATACTCCATATATGAATCTACATACAAAGAGAAAATTGTTCTCAGATCAATTTTTTTTTTTTTATATCAAATTCTTTATTCAATAAAGTCTATACATTTTTTTTTTATCACACATTTATCTATGTTAAATATCTTATCACAATCTTTTGAGAACCCCAATATCTGCTGGAGGCCGATACTTATTTATTACCTTTTTCTTTCTTAAGGGGATGTTTATAGGAGAACATGGAATTGGGATTACTTCAAAAATACAAGTGAAGAGAAAAGCTTGATCGCGAACACGATGAGAGAAGTAATTCGCCTCATTAAGCACTGAAGAGCTATCTATTTATGAACTCAAGCCTGGCTAACAGTTAGTAGTTGTCATGATAATAGCATTTTCGAAGATATATTATTCATTTATTTATAATAAAAAACAAATTTAACAAATTAATATATTTGCCTAAATTATTTTAAAAATTTACATATTATTAAAAATACTATATAATACGTTATAATATAAATACTTTTGATTAATTACACTAATTACTATTATATATACGCACATTTCACGTGAAAATTTTGACAAATTTTTTTTACTATTATATACTTTACATTATTTGTATTTTTGTTTTTTAATTTTATCAATAATTTTTTAGAGTTTAGAAAGAGACTATATTTTTAAAGGGAGGACATAACTGAAAAAGTCACGAGAGAAGACTTAAATACAGAAAACAACAAAACACAATCAAAATAGAACAGGAATGTAAAATCACATATTTAACAATAGAAACCATTTAGATTGAGTTATTAGAAACTAATATCAAAAAAACATAAGAGTGGCCGAGAAAATTTAATTATATACATTTTTTTCTCACGCTATGAATAATATTCACACGGTTTTTCCCCCCAATGGGTTTTTTCCCACTTGCGCAATAGGATTTTCATATTAAATTATTTCTTTTGCAATAAAAAGTTGAGATTTTAGTAACAATTATACAGGATACCATACATCCTGTTTGCACTTAAAATCAAAAATTAAGTAAATTTCGAATGGTAATATATATTATTAATAGAAGGTATACAGTGATAGACTAGATGCTACATTGTACCGAACAACCTACTCAACAACTTATAATAATACAAAAGAAAAAAAAGCTGAGAGTTTTAATCTATCATATGAAAATTAATTGATTGTGTTTGTAACTTTAGAAATAAGTTTTAAAATTAGTAAGTTTTACTATTATAGACCTCATCTAAAATATCTAAATAATTTTGAAATAAAATATTACTTATAATTAATAATTTAGTAAGCATAAAAAGTAATGTTTAGAATAATTTTAAAACAATTAAGCGACTTCAGAATACTTTTTCGTAAATTTAAATAATTAAACATTTAGAAAAATTTATGAAGTATATTCCGCTTCAACAAAAGTGAAATTAAATATTTAAAATATAGAATATTTTTAAAATAATTTTAAACCTCAGAAAATCTACGGTGATAATTATATATAAACTTGTAAACTTTAAAGAATAATTTTGTAAAAATATAAAATTAACTCAGACATCATACAAGAGAAAAAACATCGATATCATGAATAATTTATAAATAATTAATCTTTAAAAAAAAAATTGTGCTCGATGTATTAACTTAGAATATATTTCACAAAAAAAATAACTTAGCAAAAATTTTAGAACATAAATTTTATAAACTCAGATTTAATTTTGAATAAATTATGAAACTTTAGTCTTAAAAAATTAAATAAGGTAACAATATTTCTAGATATTTTTCATGAAAACAAGAGCTTATATTTTACTATGAATTTTCGGTAAAATGCACGAATCAAACGCGAATCTCAGAAATTAATTTTAAAGACTAATTTAAATTATTTTTTGATTTAATTTCATAAACAAATTTTAAAATATATAACTTTAAAATAAATCCCGTCCCCAATAATATTAACTTCACATATTTTTGGTAACGTGAGATGTAAGCGATTGATCAGTTTGAATTATTTATTATTGTTTGAAAACTTTTAAATTCAAAGTTCTAAAGGGAATTTTTTTCAAAAATTTTGATTTAAATTAATTATTCTAAGTCTTGAGACATAAAACATTAATATTTATTTTTATTAAAAATTTCCATTTAAGCATTACGGCTTTGCCATTACGCAAAATCAAAATTAACTTCCGAAATAATAATAATGGAATATAATAAAATAATAAAAATATATATTAATAATTAAAAATAATAAATAATAATAATAAATAAATAATATATAATAATAATAAATAAAATATATAATATATAAAAATTAAAAAAATATTAATAAATAATAAATAATAATATAAATTAAATAAGTAATAATAATAATATATAATAATATATAAATAATATAAATAATAATAATTATACAATTAATAATAATAATTATTAAATATCACAATATAATAATGGTAAAAAGAAATTGCTCAGCTACAACGATTTTAGACATTTAGTAATACTTCATTTTACCTAACTCATTTTATAGGTCATTGAACGCGGAGTATTCAATATACATATTTTAAATACTAAAATAACTTACAAACGCGAGAGATCAAAGAAGATTATATATTTTTTTTAGCATACCCCATAAATATATTATGTATATAATATATATATATATATATATTTTATATATTATCAGTAATATATATATATAAAATATATATATTATTGGATTACTTACATTCTTCCTTGAAATATATTTAATATATAATATAATTATAATATTAATATTAATGATATTATTATTATAATGTATTGGTAATAACAAATATATATAAATATAAAAATAATATATATATAAATATAATATATATTCATTATATATATATTTATTTAGAAATATGTTTATTAATTTATTCAGCTAACGATAACCTCCTCTGGTTTTCAGTTTCCTTTCTTTATTGTTTGAGTTTTATTATATATTTATCACTTATTATTGTTGCTATTATAAAACTTAAATTTCGAATGAATTGATTAAACTTAATATTATTCAAAATTTGATTCTAATTTTATTTATGATTATTAATATTTTTAATATTATATAATTAAACAATTAACATAAACAACATTATTAAATTAACCTTTTGAATAAATACACACTTTGCAATATATATAATAATTAATTGATAATTAAGCTGATACAAAGTTAAATAAGACAAATAATAGAGTAACAACAAAATTGTTGATTGTTAGACCGACAAAAAATCACTATTAATGCCTATATATAGATATACAAAGTGTATATAACCTTATAATTAAAATATTAGTTTGTTAATGAAGAATGGTCTTTATAACAAATCACCGTATGAAAGGGCCAGTCAATAAGAGCATTCACGTCATGGAATGACAGATCGATTGATCTTTTACATTTTTCTTATCATTTAATACAGTAAAGCGTGTGTGTGTTAATAGAATTTCGCTATATAAGAAAATCCGAATAACCTTAAGGTAGCAAATAGCCCCTAGACCTAATAAATCTATTTGACTTATATCAAAACTTTCACAGACGAATAAAACATATTCAGAGAATATATAAAATATATATAGATCACAAATCTCTGTGTACTTCAATAACGAGCAAGACTTCAGTAAAGCTGAAACTTTTTGGATATCAAGTAAAATAGAGATCCATAGCAATATAATAATTTAAAAGGTAATTGCAACGTATCCAGATGACGTGCAAAAAGATTGAATAAGAACTTTAAATATTAAATATGATTCCGTCACATCACTAAGAGAACTCCAAAAGCTGCAATTTAAACAACCGTCACGGCCTATCGTCTATAATAGTATAAAAGATTATATATATTATATAATAATAATATATATATATATATATATATATATTAGGTACTTAGTAGCATAATATGTCATAAAAGGAGATCCAATAGTTCAATACGAGAATCATCATAGCCTTTTATCTATGCAACGATTCCTTCCGAACCATTGTTATCGAATGGCTCTATTTACAATCATGAGTATACTGGAAACGCGCATATATGAAGAGAATATTGCGGAGAGGATAGCGAGTAATAGCTGGATTTGGACTCTCCTATTTACCCAACCATCACTCTAAAAGGTCATCTATTAACTATCTCAGGTACATAATTACGTAAACCCACCTTCTTTACCCACGCCGTTGGCACTAGTTATTTCCTTTGCACTTCCTCTACCTTATAAAACTCATTCTGAAACTCAATCACTAATCTATCTCCTATCAAGCTACCTAAGATCTGGCTCGCTTGCTAATTTATACTTCCACCGTATTTGAAATATGTCGACTAATTAATATACCCTATAACCCTTTATTTTAGCTTTAACTATTTCCCACAGTTACCTATTATATATATGATTCCCACTATTAACAAATACTCTTTGCATATCCTTAAACCCTAAAAACCACCACCCTTATCGGTCAAAATTACTTCTAACCCTCAACACCTTTTTTGGTCCGTTTCCCTCAGCTCCATCTTTATCTTTGACCTTCAATAAACTAACTCCTGAATTTCTTCCCCAACTCCAACCTCATCTTGTTGCTATTAATAATTTCTATCCATTAGCTCATTTTTTTTTTCGCCATAAAGATAAACTACCGATAGTAGAGAATCTTCGTTGTTTATAAGCCTGCCTATGCTTGGCCCAAACAGGCCTTACAAATTACAACATAGAATTCATAACACCTGGGCAACATTTTTCCGCAGCTAACCTCCCTTTATCCAGCTTCGCCCTGACCTCCCCACAAATTCCACCCTCCAACTTAGGTCACCCTCTCTCGTTTTTCTGACTTTAACCATCTTGGTTCAAGCACCTCTGACATTATCGCAAAAGTCCTTGAATCCTCTACATCACAGTTAAAACCTCACTAAATTCCTAACATCTTCCACTGATCTCCTTTATTAATGCTAACCCCCCCCACCCCTGCGTATAACATGTTCCCAATTTTTAACTTGCTAACTAACCAAATTCAAATTCTATCGATTTCTCACCTCTTAATTAAAAAATTTTCACCATATCCTATAACTTGCAACTAATTATCTATGTGTGTTTTTAATGTGATTTTGCTTTTAACCATAATGTTATATTATTAATTATTATTATTTTTTTTTTTTTTTTATTATATATATTATTTATATTATTATTATTATATTATATTATTATTATTTATTATTATTATTATTATTATATATATTATAATATTATTATATTAATTTACTATTATTAATTATATTTACTATTATTATATATTAATTATTATATTATATTATATATTATATTAAATTATTATTATTATATTATATATATGATTAAGTTGAGTATATTAATATCTTAATATAAATTCATAATTAATATTTATTATCTATTATCGCTTAATAATTATTTATATAAGTATTTAATATATTATATTATTATATTTATAATATTATTATTTATATATTATTATATCATTATTATTAATTATTTTAATTAATTATGATTTATCTTTTTATTTTATTCACAATGTCATTATTGATTCTTTATTGATTTGCCCCACCAAAACCCTCCCCCAATCCCATAGACTTACTGTTTTATAAACTAATTTAAATTCTCCACCTTTAACTTTAACCGTTTTCAAGCATATACTTGTCAAATATTTTACTAACGTGTTGTTACTTACTATATATATATATATATATATATATATAATATATTATATATATATAATATATATATTTTATAATATATATAATTTTGCTAGCACTTTATTACCTATATACTATATACTATATATTATATATATATTTTTTATATTTATTATTAATTTAGTATGTATTTTCGTCACTAAATTGTTCAATTGGTATTTATATTATTATATTTTATTATTTTTAGTATGATTTTTTTAATTTAGAAATTCTTAATTTCTAAATATATTATTATTATCTAAAATATATATTATTAGCCCTTTATATCATATAGTTAATTCTCTGAATTAGATAATGTAATATATTATATACATTGATACAGTAATATAATGTATTCGATATATATATATAATATATCAAAAAATTTAATATATTTAATAATTAAAATACTTATATAAAATGAATTTTAATTAATTAAAGTCTTTATTATTTCCACTAATATCACATATATAAAAGTTTTTGTAAGGTGCCACAATCTAGTTAAATTATCCCATGTTACCAATGAGACTGCAAGAGGGACCCTCAAGATGGACCCCAATCAACCCTCTTTCCCTGAACTCCGACCTTAATGAATGAGATTTGAACCATGGATTTTTTAAATTTATTTTGCATATGAACTAGTATTTATTGCTAATTCAAATAAAATGGGAATGATAGTATGTGCTTGAGAGACAGTATCATAAATTTTATTTCTTATGCCATTTTACTGCTGGAGTCTGTTTCTCTTTCATATATATATTAAGATAGCATGCTTTCTTAATGTCTATTACACTATAGTGAAACACTTAATTTTATATGTAGAGGAATCACAGTAGCCCAGGTATTTCCTTTATGCAATAAGTTAATGTACTTAGCCGTGGTAGTGGGGTAACTAATTTTTGTACATTTATTTTGTTCTTAATTAACACTCACCAACCTAAACTTGATAGGATCGTTACATTATTGAAGTTTGAGATATCTAGTCGGTTTTATTTCTTGAGTGAATAGTTTTCAATCATTTTGCATACACTGGATATGCTTTATTAGATAAATGTACGTGTGTTTTATCATTTCACATCACTTATACTTGAGGACTGTACAAGTATTATAAGATGTCTTTACCAGTGAATCTGTATTTATATTGATATTTTACCACTTGTAAAGATTATTGGTTCTGTAATATATTTTCATTTATTTTCCTTATTAATTGGAATGTAAAAAAATTATAATTATTTGAAGCTTATAGTTCGGGTTAATTTAGTAAAATGTTATCCCACGTTGTCAAGTTTACTACACACACACAATAGCTTATGAAGGAGTATATAAAACAATTTTGATATTTTAATTTTTTCACAACCTTAAACTGAGATTGGTTAATACTATAATTAACATTTGAATCATATAACGTATTTATTATTTTATTTGTTGAGTGAATATGATTTTTGCAAATCATCTTGCACTATTACATTTATCTTTGGTAAATGCCGTTATTGTAGTATTATTCTTACATTAACAACTTTACTAATGACTGTAGAATTCTTCAAGTGATATCTGATTAATTTATAAGATTTAATTTGATAGATAAGAGTGTTGGATTATCTGTTTAGATATTATTTGATTATTATTTTTCCTTTTAAATTAGGGTGGAACGAATATTAATAGAACTTTATAATTATAGTTCGGATTGAGAGAAAGCTTTCAACTTCAAATACACAAAAAATAACTAGTTAAAAGAATAATGGACGGGATCCTTAGGATTCTACTCCAATAAAAACTTACTTATAACGAGGAATCATAAGTAAGTTGCCAGTAGTATGAAGTCATTAATTTCCACAACTAAAGCGTTTTTCTACCTCTATGTTTAATTACATCTTTTATTTCTTTTTAAACCGTCCATCATTTTAATTTGAAGATGGGTTCAAAATGCTTCCTTGAGAGCTTTGAGATTAATTATATTACATAAGAGACAGAAGAAGCTGTAGAGGTGCTGATTTTTTTGTTAGTTTCTTTAAAAAATGGTTTCAATAGCTTAAATGCAGTGTGATTAAAAATCCATTTTTCCAAAATTAATAGTCAGCTTTACCTAGTACCAGTTGGCCGTAACGAAGCAAGAAGTTTCTTGAGCAATACTCTTTCCATCATATGAAGTATACTATTCCAGCGAGTTGGAAATGTCTTTGATAACATTAAGATCTGGAATATCAAGCCGTTTTTGAATTTGCCCTTTCAAATCATTTACATTTTCCATTTTCTTTTTTCAAGATTTAATGTTAAGTATTTTTATATGAAGATAACTTTATCCAATACCTCGCCACACATAAACATCCGCGCCACACTCCGCAGCAAAACGTTTTGCAAACGCGACGGATTATGAAGCGTAAGATGCACCGTTGAGATGCTAGGATTGCTGAATTTATGCGTGAGATCTTTATATTTATTGCAGGATGCTCCCTGACGTGAAATGTGACGGAATGCGCATGCGAGATAATAATTGTTTATAAGTCCTGACACATCAAACTTATAATAATTTAATAATTAATAATAATATATCTAAAAGTATATTATTATATAATTATAATATATATATAATATATATAATATATTAATATAATTATATATAATATAATTATTATATATATATAATATATATTTATATATAATATATATAATAAATATATATAAATTATTATTATTATAAATTAAATTATACAGTATATTATAATATTATTATTTAATATAAAATAAAGAAGGTATTACTCTAATATATATATATACTATATATATATATACGGGCACTTAATTATATTCTAATATATATTATATATACTACAATCTTGAAATCTAATAGTGATTATATCATATTATAAATTTTTTAAATTATATAGAAATATAAATATACTGGTAATTTAAATCACATAATATTATGTAATCAAGGCGGGAAGAAATTATGGAATTTAATTTTATAGTAGGAATAATTGTAAAAAAAAAATTTTTATTTATTTTTTTTTTACCTTTATAATATTTATTATTTTTATTTATATTAATCTTATTAATAGTAAAATACTTACCGATAGGATACATATATATATAATTATATATATTATATATATATATTATATATAGAAATAACTAAATAATATTAATATTATTATTAAGAAATTATTAAATGTATGAAATAATGTTAATAAATAATAAGTAATTTTATTATTTAATCATAAAAAGAAATAATACCTAATTCATGGCAGAAACATATTCATTATTATGACAGTTATGCAAAATATGTTCGGGGGGTCTTCATGATATTGGAGGCTTTCCCGTATAGGAATAAACACGGGGGGTAAAAATAATTTTTTTTCCCTACCCCTCTCTCGGGATATGTGATACTTATACCGTGAAACCTAACTATATAACCCTAGCCTTGGTTGGTTAATTTGTGCCCAGGTATGACTGAGGCCCCTGTGGTGGTTATTAAGACGTTTCCGTCAGTCTTTGCTAATTTTTTTTTTGTTTTTTTTACACAGCGCTGCTCGGCATAAGTATACTTCCTCAATTTAACTGAGCTAAGCATTGAATTTCTAGTGGGTGATGGAACATGATTCGAGGAGTAAGTATCGATAATATTTGTAGAATATATGAAAAATCTTCTCCCCCTATTATCTTAGACATAAGTCACTAATTTTATTATTCATTATAAATAATTTTTATTAAAAAATTTTGGAATATCTCGAAAAGTACGTCACTTACAGAAAAACCAATTGTCGGGCTTCGGTAGCCTCCCTAAAAAAAATTTACACGCTTGGATCCAAAATATGTTTTATAGATTTTCTTTCTACCTTATCGGTAACTACCTTTTACGCGAAAGGAATATAAAACCAAATTTAAACATAAATTTTTGAATAAACGAAAGGCTATAAAAAAAAGAACCAATATATTTAACATTTAAAAAATGTAATACAAAAATATTTCATCATATAATTTAATTCATTTTACATAACATAAATGTCAGTGACACTCATTGATCTTCCCATTATATGAGATTAAAAGTTACAGACAACGTTTTCTTACTAGGGTAAAAAACCAACTTAAGCATATCTTTAGTTTGTTCGAGATATTGGAATAATCAAGCGGTGTAAAAGTTCTCATGGTAGCAAAATATGAATAAAACCACTAAAAAATTTTTTTTTTAAAATTAAATCATATCTAAAAAAGACATTAAAAAAAATTAAATAATTAATTATTAGGTGAGGGTCTCGAAGTACCGTTAATAACGGGGGACAGAGGTGGGGTAGATTATTAACGTTTTATCCAATATATACCTCCGTAGGGCGAGGGGCGGGAGTGAACACCTCTACACAGTTGAAAACTTAATATATATATTAATTATTATATCCACATTAAATAATACTCAAAGAGCGGGGGAGTTATTAGCGAGGAAATGACCCTTTACCCCGAAGGGGGGGAAATTAGTTCCTAACCCTGTCGTTCCCAAACCGGTTAAGTGCTATCGATAGAAGTACACTACCTATAGACATCCATATGCCATTCTTTTTGTCGGTTATACCATTATCCAATGGAATGGTAATATTATTTGCTCTTAGTTATTTTTTTATTAAAAAATTTATAAAAAACGGAAAAAAAATTTAACCCCTGACATACATGACGGCACAATCGAATCAATAACCTAAACTTGTTAGTCCTAAAATATATTTTTGAATCATGTCCGTCACCCTTAACCTATAATTAATCTACGATGCAGCAAATCTTACTGTATTAATTTCAAAATGAAAGGAAAATTAAAATTCAAAATCTTTTTAAATATCTTGAAATATAATGAAAAAAAACACAAAAAAAAATCATAAAATTTTAACTAAATTGAAAACGGAGTCTTAAAACATAACAGGTCCTTATATATATATATATATATATATTTATATTTCTATTTAATATAAAAGTTAAATTTTTAAAAACGTATATATATATAGCTACTATTAAATATTCTTTTTCGATGTTTTTAAAAAGTAAAATTATTTATATTTTAAAAATAATTATTATTATATATAATAATATATATGTATATACTATATATATATATATATTATATATATATATATATATATATATATATTATATATATATACTATATATATATAAATAATACAAACGCTTGTTAAATGTTAATGGAAGATAAATTATAAGTATGAAAATTCAATTTCGATCCGTAATATAAAAGTTCTTTTTATTGCGCATGCAAAGGTCATTTTGAGGTCACTTTTGGAAAGAGATAAATGAGGGTTTCAAATAATGAATAAGGATGACGGTTTCAATCCTGGTCATCAAACACGCATAGATGCATTGTTTCCTTATTAACTTCCTTTTCTTAATGATGTACTCAACATGTGAAATGTAAATCGATATTATTGAAATTACCTCCCTATTTCCTATATGTCATGTTACATTATGTCACATGTCATATTACGAGGTTTATCAACTCGATATCGTCAGAGTGCAAAGCAGATTGTATTTACCTCATATAACTAAACTTGCCTTGAAGTTGGAACAAAGTTTACTCAATGATTAAATCCGATCAAAAGCGGTATACTCTTTACAGAATTCCTACTAATTACATATCCCTGTGATGGGGGAGAAAGAATTTCCCACAGTCGTATGTTTCCTGCTGTGTTGTATGTTAAGTGGATAAGGGGCGGGTGGAGATTGGGTTGGCTGTTATTTACCCACTACACCTATCTCTCTTGCTAGGATTATTGCTTGAGCATGCTCGGAGATGGATCGTTTATCGTCAGATTGTTAAGCAGAGGGTATTTACATCATTTAGCGAAATTTGTTCAGTGTGATCCGGTTAATCGGGATGCAGAGGAATTAAATTACTGAGTGAGAAGAGAGAGTAGGTGATGGATGTATTTAGAAAGGTGCAAATTTGATTTCGCAGCAAGGCAGATATAAAATGATGAAGGAAAAGGTGAAATTAAGTGGTGGGATGTGTGAAAGGTGTGCGTGCTGGTGTGGAAAGAATGAGAGAGCGAGAGTAGTGAGTTGACAATTTTTGATGAGTGACGGCTGTGGTACACAAGCTATGGTAGACTTTGTGTGTGTGAAGTCCTTAGACATTCTTATTTTGTTTGTGAGAACTAGAAATAAGGTCAAGGTATGTGTTAGTTGTGATCGTATGGTCCATCTGATGAGGAAACGTTTGAAGAGTACTGAATTTTTGGGGATATATTCTGACATGATGTTACTGGATAGGGTGAGTAGTAAGAACTTCAAGATTGATAAGTTGTTAATGGGGGCTGAATGGTTGGATAGGTGATTCAAAAGTGATAATGTATTCAGCATAACAGGTGGTTTGGGGTGGTCGGAAGAAAATGAGAATGGTAGGAAAGGTGATTGATTTCTGGTGAGGTAGATGTAGGTATGTGTGTATGTAATACTATCTTTAAACACAAGATAATGCATAGGTATACTAGAGTTTGGTGTAGGTAGAGAATGGTATCGAAGTTAAAAAGTATGATCTGATTTTTAAGTAAATTGAAGAAGGAGAATGTTGAAGTATGTGTTGGATGTTAATCAGTGAGGGGTTTTAGGAATGGGATTATCGGATCATTATGTTGTTCTATGTAAGATGAGATTATGAGAGCGTGGATGGTGACCCAAGAGGTATAACCCATAGAGTAGGTTAAAATTTAAGAATGATGGAGAAGTTAAATGAGCAAGACAATAAGGATAAGTATGTAAGATAGCGCTCGCTAGTTATATGATCGGCTTGAATGTTGAACAAGTTGTATTAACTGTAACAAATCTGGGTGCAATGATAGGAAGCTATATTGTTTATGTTGTGCAAAGGAGTGGTGTGGATGTGCTATAAGTGGGAGTAAGAATGTTAACAGCGATTGGTGGAATGAAGATAGTAGTGAATGGAAGCGGTTAAAGGTATAAAAAGAAGCGTGGTTGAAGTATAACTAAAAGATCAAGTATGAAGTTTCAAAAGTTCGAAAGATCTTAGAATTATATAAGAGGAAAAAAGAAATACTAAAAGGTGCATATCGTCGTTGAGAAAACAAGAGGTAAAGTCGACAGTTTTGGATAAGTGACGGATTGAATTTAGAGGACAATACAAGGGAAGTAAGGAGCTCTTTTCTGGACAGGAAGCGCGGATAAGGTTAAGAATGAGAATATATGGTGGAACCTGCTTAGAATAATTGAATAGGTGTATTGGTGCTTTTTGTAACTGACTGAGATGGATGTGAAGGGATGATGTGGAAAGTAAACACTTCTGATAATATTATGTCACAATATTAACAGTAATTGAATGAGGTGTTAGTGAATGTATTTGGTTTTGATGGTGCATGAAGGAATAGGTATTTTGGGGATGAGGTTAATAGTAAGGAGGTGGTAATGGGTAGGGTGTGATGAAAGTTGAAAGAAGGTTATAATCTGCAGGTATAGATGCAATACTAGTGAATGAATGATGCAAGAGCGAGGCGAGGATGGTGATGTGGATTGTGATTGGAAGTTGTGTAATAAAAGCGTTTATTGGTAGGGTATAAGTTTCATAGGGATGTGGTTATGTGAGAGCGTAATAGTACCTTGTATAAAGGGTAATGGGATAGTAATGAAGGGGGGAACTGTAGATATTTTATGGGGATAATAAGTTTATTGAGTGTTTTGCTAAGGGAAGGTATATGCTGGTATTTTTGGGTCGATTAAAGAGTAGTGCGTCGAGTGCTGAGGGACTGATTGGTGAAGAATCAAGGTGCGCTTTAGAAGTGGTAGAGGATTGTGGATCAAATCTTTACATTGAAACAAATGATTGATGAAAATGAGGGAGAAGAAGATTACAAAGTTATATTTAGGTTTTATCGGATTACAACAGTCGTATATATGTAGTTATATAGAGAGTCTTTATGGCAGGTATGTAGTGTATAGGTGTTTCAGGTTGGTTTATAGTGCTTCTCGATTTGGAATCAAAATTATATGTATGACGATAGTTGAAGCGTGTGTAAGAATAAATGGTGTCAATTTTGGTGATTGGGTTTAGGGATTAATAGCGGAGTAAGTATACAGGTGATTTGTGTTATAGTCTCCTTGGTTATTCAATTTGTTATATTGGATGGGGTTATGATATAGAATTCGAGGTGGGAATGGCAGGAAATGGGTTTAGATGGTGGGAATGGATGTGAGTGGGGGATGCCTTACTATGATAGATGATCATGCGGATGATTTTGGTTCTGTGTTGGTCGATACCTGAAGAGAGTTGGAGTGAAAGTATGTGGTTAGTAGAGATTTGGCGTCAGGGTGTGTAAAGGAGGGGCTTTTGAAATGTAAACGTGGGATAAGAGTATTTGGATTATAGTGTTTGTGAGTGAGGGATCACTTCCTACAGTTCGCTGAAGTTTATGTTAGATGGGGTGAGGCAAGCTAGATATCAAGTGTCTGTAGTTTTAAATTTTTAGTGGAATATGTTAATTGAGTATGAGAAGGGGAGGACGATTGCTAGAGTGTGTAAGAAAGTTGTGATGGCAGGTAAAGGTGGCTGTTGCTAATTACAATGCGTTGGGTGGAATGCATAAGTGAGGACTAACTTGAGTGTGCTTAGGGGTCTTAGCATGAGGGTATGTGGTGACTGGCCTGTGTTTATTCGGGTTATGGGTACCCGGAGCGTGGATACATGGTGTCTGGAATTAAGCGTTATCAGGGGATCTGTATAAGTTCAATGTGTTCAGATGGACAATTCTTGAGGTGGTGGCTTATGGTGGTGGATTGCAGAGAGATGTGATTAAGAGAGGAACTGAGACTATTAGAGATTTGTGAGCTGTTTTATAGATTATAGGGAGTGAGGAATAGCAGAGATATTTTAATATGAAAAGTATGTTGAGATGGTTTTTGGTCATGTGGAAAGGATGAGTTGGTTAAGCGTTGGTTAAGCGGATGTATTAGTGGTGAGTGTTATGGAACCGACCGGCTGGGAGACCGAAGAGTGAAGTGGATTGAGTCGGGTCGACCAAGTGATTGTCTGAAGGTGGGAGAAAATGTTGTATTTTTTTTGTTCTTGAGTGTAGTTCAAGGTCCTGATAGGAAGAGATGTATATGCGAGGTTTGTTGTATCGGGTGGAATGGTTGTGGCCGGTCGGCATACTCCTGTGAGTCCGGGAGTGAACCCTTGCATTGACGATTTATCATAGTGACATAGTGAGGTTCCGTCGCGGTCCAATGAATTGCTTTCATAGGTGAGATTTATACTTTGTCTGATGACGAGCTATACGAGGTTTCTGTTAAATTTAATAAGTGTGTATTAAATAGAGGTGGGTCGGTAAGGGCTGGAGGCTTTCTTACGCGACGATTGGTCGGTGGTGTCGTCGTAGTATGCTCTGTTACCTCATATTCCAATGCTTGTACCCAATCATGGGTGGTGGTATCTTACGGGGCCCAACTCATTGCGGTTGGCAAGATGGAAAGGTTGGAATGTAAGTGATAGAATATTATTTTTATATTATTTAATTTTATTTTATTATTATTCTATATGTTTCTTATAATATAATATTATATATATTATATATATATATTATAAATATTTATTATTTAATATTTTATTATTTTAATACTTCAAATCTATATATATATTATATATATATAACATTTCATTATTAATATATAATATTTTTTAGTATATTATATATTACATTTTTATATATATATATATATTATATAAATATATATCAGGTCCATACGTTTCATTAACTATTATGTATACTTATCATATACTTAATTATATATATTAGAGTATATATATAGTATATATATATATATATATATATATTATAATTATATATAACCTATTATATATTAAACTGATATTGATAGTAATAGTATATATATATATAGCTAATAGTGGTTATACGACATATTCCCCGTTCTTCTCACAATGCGGTGGGGTTAAACGATATGTTAAAGTATAGCGTTACGTATTTTTTTTTTTTAAATTTATTATTTTTAGATATATATTATTTTTTATAGGAAAATATATATAATATATCTCACTATAATTTTTAATATATATATATATATATTTTAATATATATATATATATATAACTTATTATATATATATAATAGTATATTTACTATTAATATTATAAATATCTTAATAATAAATAAATATTAGATTTCACTATAATTATACTACGTATAAGTAAATATATATTATGTATAATCAAAACTAAATAATATAACAATATAATATAATAAATGTATCAATAAAATAATTAATAGATCGTCCATAATGTTATTACACATCACACCTCAATACGATCAATATATCAGGATAAATAATTTTATTATATAAATAATGAAGTCCCAGGATGAATAGTAATAATAGAATATGAATATACATAGATAATAATAATAATAAGATTGTATACTGGTTCGGCAGTAATAATAAAAATTATAATTATTAGTAAGGATATTTATTATAAGCATATAATAACAATACTAATGATAATAAATAATTAATTTTAAAAAAATATTAGTTAATTGGAAAAGGAATGTCTGTGAAATGAGTGTGAGTTTCCTATAACATTAAATATTAAAATTAAAATTTTCGATAATTAAAAAAAGGATACATTGTTAAAACTCGACAACGGTTTAAGCAAGAGAAGGGGAATCAAGAAAAGCCACATTTGTCTCTATAATATTTTTTTCTTGGGACATTAAATGTCATGAAAATTCCAATAAATTCTTCAACTGGAGGCTACAATAATAAATAATTTTACTATTTATGCCAGGTTATTTTTATATATTATAAATATAGCTTATTTGTTATATTTTGATCCACATACTTTATGATATATTATATAAATTATAAATATTACGATCTAACGCATTTATTTTTATCATTTTATATATGATAACTAACGAAATAGTTTTCTTATAAACTTACTCAAACTATTTTATTCAAATAAGTTGGATAGTTATATAAATGATTTGGGCATTATATAAAATATATTATTGTACCTATAATAATATAATTTCTAAATTTTAAAAATATAGTAAATATATATAAATAATACATTAACTAAAGAAATTATATATTATATGATATCATAAAATAAATTAAATATATTACCCACTTTATAGTAGTATATATATATAAACTGTATATATATATATATATATATATATATATATTTATATATATATTACTATTATATATAATATATATATGATACTATATATATATTATAATATATATATATATAATCTATATATATATATATATTATATATTTAGTTGTTAGTGTGGTGTCTTATGTTGGTACATTATAAATAAAATTATACGTACAAATAAATAAAAATTTTTTTTTTTTTTTTATTATTTTTTATTTTATATTATTAGAGTAGGTCCACCTTCTCTGTGAAATCAGATCTATCTCTCATCCTAAAGTGAAGGTATTGCTGGTCAGCTGTCATACTGATAATATATATACTATATATACTAGAGAATAATATTAGAATTATATCTATGATATATAATCTATTATATAATATTGTATATATATATTGATATTATATATATATATATATATATATATTATTATTACTAATATATAATATATATTAAATATATATATTTATATATATTTATAAATATATTACATATAAATATATATATTATATATTATATGTATAGATATATTAAAATGCTTATATATATATTATATTAATATTATTACTATACTATATATATATAATATATATAATAATATATATAATCACCCTATAAGTCCTAATATAAATGAAATATATATAGTATTAGTATATATTTATAAAAATTATATATATATATATATATTCATATATATATTATTAAATATATACTCTAACAGTACACTCATCAATATATATATATAATATATATATAACTAAATATATATTATAATATTATATTATAACTAAACATAGTTTCATATATATTATTATAAATATTAATATAATATATTATAACATAAATTATATATATTATATATAATATATAAATAATTTATATTAGTTATATATTATATTATAGTATTGCAATAAATAATACTATATATATAAAATAATATAATATAATAAATAATATAGCTATAGATATACTATCTCTTAATAACTATATAAACTACTATTCACCTCAACATACATCACTTCATACTATTCATACATGAGATCCACGGTATGCTCTACCATACTTACCCCAAGATATTATGATATTATTTAGCTGTGAACGGTGTATTTAAAATATATATAAATAATGACTATATATAAATGTATGGTATAAAATAAGCATAATATTATATAAATAAAGATAATATATTGTAAAGCCTCTGTAAGGATTAAATAAAGAAGATATATATATAGGTATCTTTTTTACTCATGTTATTTTATATTATTAATAGAATAAATATATTCGATAAGTAATGACAAAAATATTTGGAAGCGGAAAAAATAGATAAAGAAATTAAGTTGCAATATATAATAAAAAGATATTGGTATAATATCATTAATATTACGATAATAGTAGATATATCTGTAGTAATCTATATGTGCTTCTTAATATATATAGTATATAGAGTTTTAAGCGTGTTTAACTTATAGTAGTATATATAGTACTTATTATTATATATTAGTTTAGTCTAGTACGTAAAATTGGAGTAGGTAGTAAATTTGTAGATAGATAGGTGATCGGGTAGTGAGGGATGAATATGGTGTAGTTATATTATAGTATAGGGGTAGTATGTGATAGTATATTGTTATAGTAGTAGTATGGTGAAAAGTGATTAGTGTTTACTTATATATAGCTAGATGATTATGGTTTATAGTACTGACGTGTATAGTGAGGGTGTATGGTTACCATAAGAATAGGGTATAAATTAGTAGGGTGGGGGGTTATATGAAGCTAGGTTATTTATTATAATTATAATAATATATATTTTTAGTTTTAGGGTTTAGTATATATTACTTATTTAATATTCAATTACTATATTATCTATCAATATAGATGTAATATATGAATATTAAAGTAGTATATTAGTATACTCTTATTATATATAGTGCGTTATATAGTATTATAATATCGTATAGGTATGTAGGTATAGTAGTATTTGATGATAGAGATATATAGATATTATAGTAATATATATGTATATATTGTATATATATGTATATGGTAGTATAGCCGTTAGATTAGGTATATTTTATATATATATATTATAGTATATTATATATATAGAGTATCTATATATATATAGTATATATACATATTATATATAGATCATATATATTACGTAGATATAGTATAGTAGTATATATGATAGTATAATATATATGATAGTAGTGGGTGATAATAATAGGGTTATGTATATATATGTATTATATATAGGCTAGTATATGAGTATTACATATTATATTTGATGTTCGAGTATTATTATGATATATGGTATATATAGATATAGAGAGAGTTGAGAGGGAGAGAGAGAGTAGAGGAGAGAGAGAGAGATTCAGACAGATTCCGAGCATGACAGACATGACAGACAGCAACCGAGTTAAGTTTTCCTCTTAGACAGACAGACAGACAGACAGACAGATAGCTTGAATAAGAACATTAAGAATGTATTGGATTAAGAAAAGGTTAAAGAGAGAGTGAATGAGAGTGAAATAAATGAGAGAGAGAGAGAGAGAGTAGAGAGAGAGAGAGAGGAGAGAAGAGAGAGAGAGAGAGAGAGAGAGAGAGAGATAAGAGAGTAAGTTAATATTTCAAAAAAATTTGTCATTTGAATGCAATGAAAATTGTGTTAAGAGAAATAAAAAATAGAATGAGGGAAAGTGGAAGAAATTGAAAAAAATAAATAAAATGAAAGTATAAAAATAAGTGGAAGGGAAATGACAAAATGACATAGAGAAAAAAGATATTTCCATCTATAATAAATTGTCAAATGGTAACTTTCCCCTATTCTCAAAATGGAACTTTTTTTTTTCTTTTCGTTTCATTTTTTTCACTTTCTTTTTCCTTTTTTATCATTTCTTTTTCCGCCTCTTTTTGTTCTTTATATATTTACTCATCACTTTTTCATCTTCTTTTTTCCTTTTTCTTTCGTATTTTTCCACCTATTTTATCGTGGATATATCATATTTTAACTTTTTTTCTTTGTTCATTTCTTTTCCATGCTCACTCTCTGTCTCTTCTTTGTTCTTATTTTTTTCTTTTCATTTCTTTTTTTCATTTTCTTTCTTTTTTCCACATTTTTATTTGGTTTCTGAATTGTCCCCTTTTTTTGTTTGTTTAATTTCCCCTTTTTCCTTGATTATTTTCCATTATATTTGTTTAATGCTGATTGTTCTTATTTGTTGATACAGATTATTATTTTTTCTTTCTATTTCCTGTTTCTTCCTAATAAGGACTTTTGAATGGATTTGTTAGCCTTCTATATCTTATATATTTCAGTGATTTTTAGAGTATTTTGTATTATTATTATTATTGATGATAGTTTTCAAATCTAGGAAATCAAATGAGTTTTCTTTCTTTATTTTCTTATTTAGATGTAAGTTATGATTAGGTGTATTGAATATTGAGGTATTATTATTATTATCTACATTCAATTTAGTATATTAGGATGTGATACTTTATCGGGTGATCTATATTATTCATTTAGTGTACTTTTTAGATTTTATTATTATTTATTATTATTATCAGTTCTTATTATAGTTATTTATTATATATAATAAATTATTATTATTAATTATTATTATGTTATTATTATAAAATGTTTTATGTTTTAACGTAAGTTTTGATAATATTATTAATTATCTTATATTTATATATAGTTAATTTGTTGATTATTGTTTTTATATTAATTGTTATTATCTATCTAATTATTTATTTATTACTGCATTATATATAAATAGTTAGTTATTAATTATTATTAATATATTATATTGTATTTATATTTATTATAATTTATTATTGATACTTAACATTTAATTATAATCTAACTATTTTATGTATATTCTTATTATTATTTTGTCCATTATTAATTATTATTCTTTTTCTTTTTTTATGTTCATTATATTTCTATTATTATATTATTATTAATTAGTTGAATCTGGCAATTATTATAATTATTATTATTTATTATTATTATCATATTATTTTTCATTTGTTTATTATTATTATTATTATTATTATTTTATTATTATTATTATTATAATATTTTTTGTTTTTAGTACCTTTTTTTATGATATTATTTTATTATTATCTCATTATTGTATTTTATTATTTATTTTTTTTTTATTTATAATTATTATTTATTATTTATATTTATTATTTTATTATATATATATATATATTATATTCTATATATAGCTTTTATAAATTTACTCAGCCAACCTCCTGTAGAGTAATGCATCCTGTCCAGCTGTCTTTGCCACGATAGCTCATTTGTTTCGTGAGAGTCAAGACATTTGAGTTGCTTTGAGCAACTTTGATTTGACGTGATATGGATGTATGCTTTTGTAGGCTACTCCAATTCAATTTTCATGGGAAGTAGTAACACGGCAAAGAGGGTTTCCAGTCTCGAGAGCGCATTGCTGAAAATGGAATAATATATATATGACAAACTTCGGTTTCAAAGAAACATATTCACACTCAAATGGCCTTGTTACTCACAACCTTCTTTGGTTGATTTTTTTTAAAATTCGCCAGGGATTACGATTGAATTTCTATTGGCGCTATTTGTCAACAACAGGACTTGAGCCAATTCGAATGACTCTTCCTGGCCAACTCCACAACATTTTTATTCTTGACTCTGGGATGGAGCGGCTTTAGTTTGTATATTTTAACATTAATAATTTTAAAAGGATTTGGATTAAAAATTTTGTTTGGTCCTCTGGGTTTCTTGTTTTTATCTTCTGTAGGGTCAATTTAGATTTGTTTAATAATCCTGGTTTTTAACTTATAATTTTTGAATAATAAAAATCTTAATAAATTTTTTACTCGCGACACGCTCATGCGATTTTCATAATATTTTGCCCTACGGTGCTTTAAATTAAACTGGCCAGTTTTTAATCTCATGTCAGACTCGGTTCATATTCTTTTGCTCAGGCACTTTGCCTAAAAAAGAAAACAGCTTTTTAGAATCTTTAGTGCGCATATTTAGGAGTTTCAACTATGCAAGTATTTTTATTTAACATTTTTGCAGTGCTTTCATCCCATTGTTAACCTCTATAAGCATACTAATCTCGGTCTTTTTTTCTCGGTGTTTTTGCTATATTTTCGGACAGAAATATGTATTTAATTGTTAGGATCCCCAATGTTTTCATTTTGACGTCTTAACAAAGCTTAGATCGAACCAGATAAGCTCACATTCTCATTATTTAAATATATAGGTGTATGTATTTTATTCTATCTATTTTGATCTGTTATTCTTGTTTCTCTTTTCTCTATTCCTATCCATTATCTTTTGTGATTATTATTCATCTTATATCTTACATTTCATTGAAATAGCTCTATGATTATTGCATTATCTTAGATTTTCCTTTCACATAGAATTATTAATATAATAATATTATATAATTCAACTGGATAATATAATATATTATATTTTATAGTTCATTATTTTAATATAAAATATAATTATATACTTGTGTACTATTTCCATTCTAATTTATTATTATTGTTATTTAGTTTTATTTATTATTTCATTTTATTATTATTATTATTTATTATTATGATTATTAGTTATTATTATTCTTAATATATTTTTATGATGACTATTATTATTATTATGTTTATGTTTATTTTGGTGTGATGTATTTATTTATTATTATTAATTGTATGGAATAAAATCTAGATATTATTTATTAATTATTATTATTATTAATATATTATTATTATTATTATATAATTATTATATATATATAATATATATATATTTTATATTTATTATATTAATTATTTATAATTTATTTTAGATTTTTATTATTTATTTTTCTAAGAAATAATTGCCCCATCAATGTATCGCTTCATCCAGAGGATCAGTTTAATGTCTAGCGCTCTTTAAATATATGTCCTTAAATATGACTGACTAGGGATATAGCCTGGTCTCAACTATATATATATATCTATAATACCTATTTAATAGCCCGTAAAGCTAATATGCTCACTCATATATAAGATAAATATTTATATATAATATTTGACAGTGTTATCAAAATGATATATATATATTATCTTCAATATTTAAATAAAATATATTCAAAGTAATTTATATATATATCTATACTATATATAGATAATCTATTACTTTAAATACTGATTAGGTATGTTGTTATTGTTCTTATTAAATCTTGAATTCGTTTAAATGTAACAAATGAATATAATAAAAAGACACAGTGATAGTATTTATACGTTAAAATGCTTTAAATAATATGTTAAGTAAACAATTATTATTTTATCAAATTCTGAAATAAATATAGATATACATTTGGCACAATAGTTACATGGTCACAAAATTATTATATTAGATTATTTAATGTAAATAAAGTATTTTTTAAGTTAAAGGTAAGTAATTATATTCTAATATGTTTACAACGTCTTACTCGTGTTAAATGATAATATTATTTTTGTTTCGGCTTCTATATTATATACTCTTCTTGTCAATTCATAATTAACAAGTGACTTATTAGAAATAATATAAATATTACACACTAATAGATAATCGTATTAATAATTAATTCAATAGAAATTAAAAATAATATAATAGAAGACAGTATATCATATGATTGTATAGAGGAGCTTGCATATATCATTTTATAGTTTTGTATGTGTAAGTGTTGGTCAAAGCAATTCTTATAAATTATTACTATAGGTGCCTTTATATATTAGATGATTAACTTTAAATGCCTCACATCACATGAAGTCTAGTAGTAAGCTCCGAATCTTCTATACAATAATATATATCTATAGTCCACACCTCCTCATATTTGCTCTTATTTCAATAACATAGTATGCTTGTAGTACAAAGCTTTATATCTGATTATATGTAATAGTAAGAATTTTACTCGTTTATATAATAAATTAATATAAAAAAATACATAATATAAAATAAAATTGCATAAAAAATATATATATAGATAAATTTTTCTATCTAATAACAAATTTTTTTTGAGTTGATTGAATTTAATAACTATAAGACACTAAATATTGTAGCATTTTAGATTGCAGAAACATTATGGATTAATATATAGTTAATATGCATATAGTTGAAGAAATTATTTAAAGGACCACGAAGAAGTTCTAGTCATAAGTTATTTTTCTAAATATAATATCATCTTATTAATAAATACTATTAGCCAATACACGTTATATAAGATTAATTTATTAAATATTAAATATAAATAGTATAAAAAAATTCTCTGGCTGAATATTTCCTGCAATCTAATGTTCTCATAGGCCATATTATTTATTACTGATATTATATTTTTGAGTCTACTATATATAGGTTATCTTCTAACGGCCAGGTTCATAATGCTTATCTAGGTAGCTTCCTAACTTATATTACTTGGCACCAAACTACTAATCTCGTATCCTAGTTTTATATTCTTTTTTTCATTTTTTTTTCACTATAAATTATTTTTTATAAACTAGTTCTCCAACCACTATATATTTCCTCAAGTTCTTGTTCAGTACTATATAACTTGTTGAAGTATATAATTACTTATATCTAATTTTAAATATAGGTTTTGTTCTAATATTCTAAATTACTCATAATCATTACAAAGTATATAAAATTATATATATATCGATTATAAAAATAATATATTGATGTGTAAATTAATTAAAGGATCTTACCGATCCTTTTTGAAATATATTTATAGAAATTTATTGGCAATATAAATTCCATTCTATAAGTAATTTAGGATAAATATATTACGAAGTATATATATATATATACTTATATATTATATATATATAAACTATATATTTTATTAAATTTAAACTAAATCTTCTATATGATTAATATACATTTAGATAATTCATTATATTATACTAGAAAATTATTAATTACTATAAATATATATATTAGTATTTACAAATATAAAATAATTATAATACAATAAAGAAAACCACTATACTATTACTCTACTATTAGGAAAGATTCTAATAATAGACTATATAATCAATCATACTGGTATATTTTCAAATGTATTCTTTATAGGGAGTCAAGTTTATGATATTTAATTATACATAAAAAAATAATTATTATACATAATAATATAGCTCACTATTTCATATATGACTTTATAATATACATATTCACATTCTAAATCAGATAGTCCGGAAGAATATCATTTGAAAGATAAGCATATATAGCAGAAATATTATATCACTAACAACCTCACTAAAACGAAACGTATATATGTAAATAATTATGGTGATGATATTATATGGAAGCAGGTGATGTTTAGTTATATATAATAGGAGAGAGTTATGATAATGTTATAGGAATGTTATCATCATTTGTCACATAGTAAGATGTATATTATGTGAGATGGTTGATATAACTATCTTGTTAGAATATAACGTTAATAAATATTATATACTTATTGAGGTATAATATATGCTATTATAGCTTTCTATATATATAGAAGGGTCCTACCGTAATTATTGGAATATATCTAGGCTACATTATACTCTCGAAGTAGGCATCAGGAGAAAGACGGTGGAATTCTGTATCATTATAGAACGTTATAAGACGTAGTAACTTTCACCCTAGATGTGTAGTGCCTCTGGAAATTATAGGTTGCAATATGCTACGCTCGGTCATATGTAGTTCGTGGTATTAATTAATTCGTGGTTTGTAATAATAACGATAATTAATTAATGTTAGAGATATGCTTAAAATGTCGTATACGGTCTGTATCCAACATTTAGAAAGGAATGTACTATGCTATTTACAGTCTTGTAGTATGCACAAGTAAAATCTTGATAAACGACATACTCGTGATACACACTATGTGTAATCTGCACCTATATTACGTGAAGCCATGACAATGGTGAGTAGATTTAAGAGTACGAATGAAATAGACTAGTGCGTTAGTTGCTGTGTGTGTCATCATAACATTTGCAACAACCACATTTGTGATCTCTTCTCTTGACTTAATCATGTGTTTCCTCTTGATCAATTATACTCTCTTAATAGGTCTGTTGAATTTTGGACAGCTACTCTTTGGCTCTTGAGAATAAAGTTTGATGCTCATTAATTATATATGATTTAGATAATTGGTATGTACACATTATTCCAGATTTTTTTAAATGCGCACATTAATTTGGCTGCGTTAGAGTGAGCATGCAAATAAAGATAGTAGGCTAGAACAATTCCGTCGCTGATCATTGCCTGAAGTATACAGGCGAATTATTGGTACAATATTATGTATGACATGACTTAATCTATTTATATCTTTCTTTTTATTCACTATACGTCAGATATATCTGTTGCCTTGCCTCTATTACTATTTCTTTACTCTTTAAACAATATAAAGAATTATGTAGTGAGTGGAAAACGAATGATACTAGTATGATATAATTTATATATACTCATTAATAATATAATGATCTATATTATATATAATAATTAATAATAATATATAAATATATAAGTATTATAAAGTAATATTTTATATATAATATAGAGCAATAATAATTAAACTCATTATTATATGATCTCAGATTAGCAGATAATTTATAAATAATAAATTAATAACTAATAATAATAACAATCAAATATAATAATAATAATAAATATAGATAATGGATAATATTATTCATATATAGATAAGTAATACAACACTCCAATACTTAATAATATAATTAATAAATACTACTGTTAAACCTAATATGTGATGAAATAGACTAATAATAATATGATAATGAAATCAATAATAATAATTATATATTGAATAAAGAATGATCGACAACGAAATGGTTATAGCTTCCTTTACTAAAATATGAAAAATTAAAAATTGGATGTAATATAACACATGAGACACTCATTCTGTGAACCAAGTAAAAAAGATAGTTGGTACATAAATATAGATTCCATTTGTTGACAAATGGTAGAAATTTTATTGGGAATATCGATATAAATGCTCTGAGACAGAGAGAGAGCACGATGAGAGAGAGAAGAGAGAGAAGAGTAGAGAGAGAGAGAGAGAAGAGAGAGAGGAGAGAGAGAGACAGACAGGAGTGTTGGAGAGAAGACTGAGAGAGAGAGAGAGGTGTGATGAGAGATCGGATAGATGTAGCGCACCACGTACACGCATAATCACACTACACACACAGCATCCACACAACACACACACATCTTATCAGTTAATCGATTCACAGAGAGTACAAGAACAAGATATAGAATCATGAAGACCGACGTTACAGCATCTAAAGAAGCTGTATTAACGATGACAGACACTCAGACGTTAACGGAGCAGACAGATGGCTGTTAGACACAGAGACGGCTAGACAATATAAAGACAAGACAGACAGAAGAAGACTCATCCTGAAAACACGTACCGAATACATTGGGACTATTGACAATGAGACAGACTATAACTCTGTCCAATTAAGGTTTATATCGGTTTGACATGAGGGCAGTTTGAAACGTGAGACAGTTCTGAGTTATACGAACCTGAACGACACGAGAATTCTGTCACATGTCTAGTCTAAATCTCTCTTATCAATTGGGGGTTTACAGATCAGATTCAGACAACGATACGTATCAAAGAATCACGAATAAATAGATCAGCATACTGATTCAGAAAACAAAAGAGAAAAGAGAGTGAGAGAGAGAGAGAAGAGAGAGAGAGAGAGTATGAGAGAGAGATGGAGAGAGAGAGATGAGAGAGAGATGAGAAGAGAGAGAAGAGTAGAGAGAGAGAGAGACAGGCAGAACAGACAGAACAGACAGACAGAGCAGATCAGACAGGACAACTGAGTAGTGCAGAGAACTATGCACGAAAAGATTGTGACCTTTGTATACTCAGATTGATCAGTTACAGTAAAAAACAAAATGAAGAGTCTAAAGCAGATACGGTAAGATTATACGTACAGAAATGACAGACACGTAGAGCAGAGAGTAGATCTGACAGACTACATAACGGACGGACAGATGGAGTGACTCATGAAGGGATAGACAGATAGATTTACGTACAAATGATTGTATAGACAGACAGACAGACAGCTGGACGGCAGATCAGACAAACGACCAGAGCAGACAGGACGACGACAGACAGACTAGATCAGATCAGAAAGAGAAAAAGAGAGAGAGAGAATTAATAATTCAAACAAATTTGTCATTTGAATCCACTGAGAGAGTGCTAGAGGAAAATACGAAAGAAAAATGAGAGGATTTGAAGAAAGAACAAAAGGAATAATAAATGGCAAAATTGTGTAAAATAGGAGCCATAACAATACTGGAGATGAGGCACAAAAAATGGATGAATTAAAAAATAATTGGGAAATACTACTTAAAAGATATCGAAGTGGAAAAAAATAGGAGGAAACAGAGATGATCCAATAAATGAGGTGGGTTGCCTCTAGATGAAATAAAGGGAAATATCCGAATCACAGAGAATGTCATTTTTCATTGCTATCAGGGGTTTAATTGTTAGAAATTGCTGTCAAATTGAAACCTTCCTTATTCTCATGTGAGACTTTTTTCTTTTTTCTTATTTTTTTTTTTTCTTTCTCTTTTTTTTTATCTTCTTTTTGTTTGTTATTTTTTTGTTTGTTTTTTTGTTTTTTTTAACTCCGAGAAGTCTTTAGGCTATCTATTGTTTTGACTCCTTTGCCTTTTGATATTTCCTTGGCGTTGATTGTGCATATACTTTCTTTGCTGGAAAAATTATTTTACCTATTTCTCTTTCTAATCGTACTTTCTTGTATCTGCTGAATGAGGTTTCTTATCTGAATGATCTTTCTTAACTTTGCTTCTTCTCTAGGTGGTGGATTTCACATGTAGTCTTTAATATATATGTTTTGTTCATTTATTATTATTATATTATTATTTATTTCAAGTGGATATATAATTATGATTATTATTTTATATTATTATTAATTTATATTACATCATCTATTATTTATTATTATTTATATAACTATCAATAAGATACATCTTTATTATTTTTTTTTCTTCTTTTTTTATTTTACACCAATCTTGCGTAAAATTATTATTATTATTATTATTTATTATTAAATTTCATTTGATCTTGATTTTATTTATATATTATAATTATTATTATTATTATTATTATTATGTGGCAGTAATTATTATTATATTTATATATTAATTTATTATTTATAAAAATGTATATGTACATTTTTATTAATATGTTTGTTATTATTATTATTCATTATTATTATTAAATTTTAGAACTTTTCAGATTCTAACATATTAATTCGGGTATTATTATAATTATTTTTTAATTATATTATTATTAAATTTATTATTATTATTATTATTTATTATATTATTTTATTATTATTATTATTATTATTATCTAATTCTTATTATTAATTATTCTTATTCATATAAAAATTTTAACTATAAAGATTTTTATATTCCATTATTATTATTTTTTATTATTATTTTATTATTATTATTAAACTCCTATTATTATTATTATTATTTCTGTTAAATCACATTATATATTGAATTATTCTCTATCTCTACAATGCATCTTTATATTTATTTATATGCATTAAAATAAAACTGGATAACAATATTTTGGTAAAATTTATTATTATTATGTGGCGCAGATATTTTTTTGTATTGTATTTATTATTATTATTATTAGCTTATTAGTAAAACGATGGGACATTATAGCGATTGATAGCGTGGTGCCCGTGTGCTGTTCAATAAATATATAAACCTGCATAGCTGGGAAGAAGAGGTTTACGGAGGCAGATGAGAGTAACAATCTTCCCCTTTTCACCAACGCCATATAACACGTGACTAGCTTGGCAAGAAACAACGTAATACGAGGCAAACATTAATCGATTAGAATACTACTTCGTATGGCTATATACATAACCCAGTGGATAAGATAATTTTTATCGCACTCTCACGCGTATAATTACTTTATAAATTCTGGGTAAAATCTTGCTTTGCTCGGTATATACTTTAGATCGCTAAGGTAATCTAGCTAACGCGCTCTCACTCGTTACGTTCACGGGGTGTACGGCACGGCTATACTTCATTAGAATCACTAGGATCACTTAAATTATTCAACAAGGTATATAGGGGGATTTTTAGTAAATCTTACTTTTTGGGAGCAGGAGTATTACTATATATATATAAATATATCAATAAATGATAAATCTTATAAGCTGTTTAGGATGAAGTATATATATATAATTATAACTTTTTTTATTACTCAATTAGTGTTATATATATACATAAATATATAAATATATAATATTATATAATCATTTAATATATCGTAAGTACATTATATATATAGGCGGAATAACTGGTGAATACTACAATATACAATTTAAACTCTTTAAACATAAATTATATATTATAATATAGGATATTATACAACCAAAGATATAGTAAACCACCGTGCAAAGTTTATGTTTTAAGTTACGTCAGAAGATTTAATAACTTGTGTATGTTGTTATATAATTATACTATTACTGTACGTACGAAATAAAAAGTAAACTCATAGGAACATAGCCATAGATAGTAAGGATTTATATCTCTGACACAAATTAGCTGGACAGACATTGTCTTTTAATTTATCTTCTATTATATATATATAGATATATTATTCAGGTTCCAAAGCATTAAGTTAATTATATAAGTGCGTATACTAAAGTATGCCAATTATTATTAATTATAGTGGTGGGAATCAATATAGATCTTTTATTCTTAATATATAACCTTATACAACGGCTGATGATCATATATATATATATAATTTAGTATATATACTGATATATTATTAATATTATATATATAATATATATATAACTATAAGAGTGATAATCAAATATATATATATATATATCTATAGTATTTGATTAATTATATTATATCTATAATAATATCCAAAATAATATGGTTATTAGTATCCTTAAAATAGGCCTCTGAGTATGATAGACCCAAATTATTTCTAAAGCTCAGGTGTTCAGGACACAGTGCTTCTAAGTAATTGTACTGTAGTTCTTTTCGGACTTACTGCAGATGTGCGCGAGCGAAAGAAAGTTGGGGAATGTTTCGTTATCATCCTTTTGAAGGCGAATGTAGCCACTAGCGTATGCTATATAACCACGGCTCACAGAGAAGCGGCCATACCGGGTGAAAAATCCAGCACAATGGGAGCTCTTGTCATAATAAAGTCGATCTGTTTTAACACAAACTGTCAAAGGGAACGAATTACTGGAAATGGGGAAAATGAGTATTCAGATCTTTAGTCAGTCAATCCATAAAAAAAATTATAAAAGGTAATACAACTACATAAAATATATCACCTTGTAAATTATACTGGGTGGAGACTACTATGTTACTAAGATTATCTCACATAAAGAAAATCAAATTTAGTAGATATTTACTTTCAGATGTGGTTTTCACCTGGTGTTGCAAGATAAGCTAAAATCAAGAAACACCATAACTGAGTTGACCGTATAGCTGGTAAAGTGGGAAGATTCAGACATGATATGGAATAATCTTTCAGAAGGTGTAATGGACCGTAAAGTAGGAAATGACGACGGGCGAATATGGGTCCAGATGGGAACTATCAATGAAGATATGGCGAACAAATTGAGGGGTGTGGCAACGGCAAAATTTTCCAGTGGGAGGTAGGGTCCGTGGACAATATAGTGACTTGTTGTGTGATATTAGCGGTGGCAATACGGGAGGCGTGCAAGTATCACCTCGTGTAAGCCGTTTCGTCGGTGGAAGGAAGAGCAACTGCGCCAATATTTCGCTTTATGTTTCTGAGTTTTGCTCCTCGCTGATGCACTCGTCCAGCACTCTTGCCCACAAAAATCGAAAGCTGGTCGGAGAGCAGTAGTAATCAGTTGATGTGAGGCAGCCTTGTCGAATGGCGTCCCAGAGGTACCTGGAACAACGCTCCCTTCGCACAGAATCGCGGTAGGAGGTGGCCATTTTGACCTCTTCTGTCCAGTGATTTCTATTGCCTGTTTACCCTTAAATAAAGACGTTATACCTACATGAGGGGCTAGGTGGGGCGTACCAACATAAAAAATAATTCACTATGATATTATGTGCTCCAAGAATTACCATAGGAGTCGAGAAGGATCCGAAAAAGGAGTAAATTGGATATTCCTTAAGATGTGTATATTAGATTAGAAAGTAAGGGGATATTAGCACTTTGTAGGACGATCAAAGGCTGCGTGGACCGGGTCTGGTCGGACAGTCTTGGGGTGAAACATAAAAGAGAGTGTGTTATCTTGAAATGGATATAAGCAGAGTGTAATTTAAAATTCGAGAATTAGGCGCTCACGGCTTAATAGCCATTAGCTATCTGCCGTAAAATTGAAGGCATGAGGGGGGGAGGGTATGGTGCCGGGCTCTGACACCGGTCCTAGAAGCAAGACACGCTCATAATGAAGCACTGCTTTCTACTATGTTGGATAGTCCCACCCACTAGTGTTTTATGAGCCTAAAGGTACAGTAAACACTGGAGTAAATTCATCATTGAACTCGCTGACTGAGACAGTTTTGGCAATGATCGCCCTTGTTAATATATAAGCAGTTCGCGGAATAGTGTCTTAGAGGGATTCTTTTTCGGAAAGTTGATGAGCGCACCTTTAAACATGTTAGCGCCAAGCAAATGGGTGGGACGCGCAGTGATAATTATGTTCCAACTGGGTGTGTACATACCAATAATAAACCCGCTCGTAAGGAAAAGTAGGATAAATAAGGCCAGCACTTTGTGCAGCAGGGTATGTTTAAGGAAATTTAGGATGTTATTGGGATAACTCGTTTTGCAGTCAATGGCTTATGATAGAATCTAGGGGATTTAATTTTTTGCAGAGATAAATCTTTCTGCAGAATCAGTGTCAGGGCAGTACGGTACTTGGGGTTTGGACAACAGAATTAGCTTGTCCAGATTACAGGGCCATAGTAACTGTATTCTCGTTCGAAAGAGAGAGTGTGCCTCACACTTTGGAAAGTTTAGGATAGACGTTCAAGCGCTTTACTCTTGGGGGGGCTAACGAACTCTGATAAAGCTCCACGTGGAGATTTCGGGGATACCACAGCCTCATTTATGGTCGATGGGATCTAATTAGGTGTTGTAGTGTTAAGGGTAGGTGTTGGTCCCGTATACTGCAGACAGCCATACGTCCGAGGGGTGGTGTTTGGCCGGTGGGTAATTAAGAGAACCCGTATTGATTTGTTTACCACGCCGATTGTCTAAAAAGGGCGCTTTGCGATCAAAGTCTTATATGGGATTGGGAAGGCGAGATAGCACATCGTAGGGTCTAATATTAAGCTCTGTCTCGCGATATCTGCATGTTTTGTTGCTTGGGATGTTGTTGTTCTCTCTCACAGGTTCTGGTGCATAATGTTTTACCTATTGATAGTTCATGGTCTTTTCTTAAGAACTGTAAGTTAACCTAGAAGGAAGGTTGACCTGCCTTGAATGATATGGACAGGAATGGAGTTAGATTGACGTTATAAAGTTATCGGCACTGCTGGACAGAGAGTGTTGGCAAGTTCTTTCGAATTTTTCAAACCAATTATTTATCAGTTCTTAAAGAGCAACTGCTGATTAACTTCTGAGATTTTAGTGGGTAAAAAATGGAAGCCATGGGAAGTTCTCTATGTGAAATATTCGCAATAGCTTAAAGATTTCGAAGTTGCAAAATTACAGGAACATTAGGTTTCTCTTTATATTTTACTCAATTGTTTTCGGTTTACAATTCTACAAGTAAGGGTTCGGAAAAGGCAAGCCTGAACACCCGGCTATATTATAAGCAAGGGTCATGCTAACATAGTTGAGAACAGGTATTCGACAGGCTGGCCCAGGAACTGCTGTTTGTTCAGGCTTCATAAGTCTTACCTGACTAATGGGATTAGAAGTACGATATGCACATTTAAAAACTAAATGCTGTATCCGATTGTGAAATCAATATTTAGTTAAACAATCTACATAGAAAGCATTCTTTAACAAACTGTTGCGGAATCTGTTTATCATTTTATTATGTAATGTGGCGTGACGGAATAAGAAGAGCGATTATACGAACTCTGGATATGATAGAAGAAAATGACGGATACTCTAAGGGTTTGAAATGAAATGGAAAGAAGCAGCAGTAAAAGTGGGGCAACCAGCGGCAAACCACTGAAGGGCGTGAAACTATATGAAGAGAGTGTGACTGGCGAAGAATAATCGGACAGTAATCTCCACGTTGTGTCCTAATAAAACACTATTGAATTTCCCCACATAGTCTCATATTTTCAAGCGCTAAAAAATAAAGATACCGAGATGAAATGAAGGGAGGGATGACATCCCGACCAGTTGAGTGAATATAGGACCTAAATTTAAATATTTGGCTTTCGGGAATAATCAACTTTTGATTAACCTTGATCCACCTAAGTGATGTCATCGGTCCTAGTTTTATCCCAAGGGGCCCTACCTCCAGAACTGCTCACGGTCGAGAACTTTGAAACTGGGGAGTCAGTATTTATTGCGGAAACCAAAGTGGACGTAACTAGGTTGTTGACGAAAATGCTTGGGCGGCTCTACTCCAGTAACGGACACCGGAGCTAGTTACTGGACGGAAAGAACGTGGGCCTCATTTCCCGGCGGGATAGGGAATACAGACCATTTCACTAACTTTAAATTTTCTCGGATGACTAAATTAATCTTAACTCTAAGTATTACGAAGATTTTATGGTGCTTAAGTTCCGGCTTACACGTATTGGAATTCGCTAATGTTGTCCCTGCCCAATGTGTGAGAAATGGCGTGGCGTGAACGGCCCGGGGCAAGTACACCAGCGTATTCTGGTATTATATTCCGACGTATAGTTGGGGCGTGCTCTTAGAGGGAGATTAATGAAAAGATTGGATAAGTTTCACTCAATCTAAGATGAAGGATTAAAATAGAGTAATCTCTCGATTCTCCAGAGTTATTCTGTTATATTATGCTTGACGTTCTAGATTACTATGAAAGCAAAAAATGAACACTGTTATATACGTTTTATGCAACCCGCTCCTACACAAACCAAAGGTGAGTGTGAATGGTGATTGCTAATGACGGAGCATGAATAGATGATAAGCGAAATGCCGCTTTGCAACTTTTTATTTCCTTAAAAATGTCATCAAGTGTTCGAGTAACGCACTTTTTGACACCATGAATACGGCATCCTGTTAATTCTGAACTTATAATTAGTGTGGTTTGCATATAATAATATGCGTTCACTGCGCAATGCAGTTTGATACTTGCAAGTGGGAAAAGAGGAGTCTGATAACGTAATGATATCATTAGAAACCACTTTCTAATTACTGTTGAAAAGTCTGGCAGTGATGTGTCAGTTCATAATTTCACTTGTAATTTCATCTATTATTTATTGTAATCAGAAAGCATATAATAGCTAAGTAGCGGAAAGAACAATAGATGATGAGAAATATGGGGGAACTACGGCAAACCCGATACACATAAATACCAGGCACTGGATTGGAGGAAGCATCGAATAGTCCATGCAATCAGTATATCAGGGCCCATAACGGAGGACTGTGGGTGGGATTCACCGAACGCTGGTAAGATTATGAGAAAATTGGAACCACAATAAATGGTGTCCCAGAAGCGATTGAAGATATGATAATTTTTGGGTGGGGTCTAATAGATGGGATCTATTTTTATTACAATTAACTACACTTAATAGGGGTCAGTTCAGAAATGTAATATTGTGTTGAAGAAGATTTAACTCAATTAGTTCGAGGAATAATAGATAATACATCGAAAAAACTGGATTTTTGTCTAACCTGCTTTTCGGGCGATTAATTCGCCTGTGAGTTTCTTTTCCAGGGCTGGGCTCTTTTTTTGTAGATGGAAAAAAGTTCTTGTTTTTTTTAACAAGAATAAAATAATACCATGGAATAGGTATTTGGGTTTTGTGTGCGTATCGCAACCCTATAGGGTCTCGGGTCTTTTGTGTTGTATTGCCTGTAAGAGTTTCTTCTTCTTCTTGTCTGGCTTTGTGGGCGACTCTTGGGACCACCAAGGGCTTGCCGACCGCCTGCCTGAGGAAGATCTGGGCGGAATGCAGCTTTCTGCTGCCAACTGATATGTCGACCGTGCTGGGGTGTTGAAGCCAGGAAAGCGCGAATATAGGCATAAAACATAAAAATAGGCAAGTTCTTCGGCACATCCCGGTTATTGAAAGGTATGGGGGGAAAGAGTAGATAGCTGCGTTAAGGCTATGGAAGGTGATGGATATATTTACTTAGCGCACGCCCCTCGTTAATATATAATATAGTATAAGCTTGTTAGTTAGTATTCACAATCAAAGTAGGGGTATACACATGGTAAGGTAAATTTTATATATATGCCTATAACTTATTATAGGAATAATAAAATGGTAGTAACTCAATGATATTTACTGGTATACGGGAATTTATAGTAAATGTCCTATATTCATATAGGTAACCTATATACCAATTATATTATTTAATATTTATACGTATATATATAGGTTCTACTATATATAAAACACGTAACTGCCTAGGTATTAATATCAGAGTATATCGGTATTACTTTTTATTCTATGGGAAATACTTAGAAATAAGTACATGATAATGGATGAAAAGTTATATTATGTAGTATATGGAAGAAGTCTTGAAATGAGTATACTATGTATATCCGCTTCATTGTATATAAATAATCTATTAAATTTCAATATGCTCTGAGTCTAATATCTTACGGTATACTAATATGATGAGGCATCTTAATTACATATATATAATAGCGTAATACATATATCATATATTACTAGGTAGAGGCATTCAGGTGTAGAGTCTAGGCTTAAAACCTACACTATATATATAATATATATATAGGGCATATACTAATTATATATATATATATATATATAATATATTAATATATATATATATATGTAGATTATATATATATATATATATATATATATTATATATTATATATATATACTAATCATTTATATATATATTAATATATATATATATATATATACTTATATATATATATATATTATATATAGTATCATTATATATATCTTATATGAACTGTATAATAATATTAATATGTACAATATATATATATATATTATATATATATATATATATTATAGTATATATACTATATATAATATATATATATATATATTTATATATAATATTATATATATATATATATTTATTATCTATATATATATATATATATTATATACATATATATATTATATATATATATATATATATATATATATATATATGGCATATATATATATATTATATAATATATATATATATATATATTATATATATATATGGCATATTATTATATAATATATCTTATATTATATATATATATATATATATATATATATAATAATATATATTATATATTATATATATGTATTATATATTATATACATTATATATATATATATATATATATATATATATATTATATGTAATATAGTTATATATATATATAATATTATATTTATATATGTATATATAATATTATAGTATATATACTAGTTAGGGCTTATATATATATATAGGCTATATTATATATCTATTATATACTATATCATTATATATATATATAATATATTATATATATATAAGTATATATACGTGGTATGTATTTATATATATATACTTATATATATAATATATACTATATATATATATATTATATATAATATATATATATATTATATATATATATATTTATATATCTATTATTGAATTATATATATAATTATTTATATTAAATAGTTATAAATACTTATATAATATATATATTATATATATATATATATATATATATAATTTACTAAATATTATATAAAATATATATATATTATATATGTAATATATATGTTATATCTATACTAATATATATATTATATACTAATAATATATTTATATAATATATATATATATTATTATTAACTATTTTATATATATATATGCTTGATTATATTAGTTAATATAATAATAATATAATTATACTATTATAATTATATTATATATATATATCAATTGAGATTAAACTTC
>JABUQX010080077.1:0-5000 GCA_015478945.1 Trachelipus rathkii
GGAGATAATCAACCTACCATGCCAGTCCATCCTCCTATCTCTGATCTATTGATCTATGATCTATTATTGATCTATTGATCCTTTGATCCATTGATTCAAGTCATATTTTTTAACTAAAATTGTCATGTTTACGATCGTAAAACAGTAATGTAAATGTCAATACCACAATCCGAAGCACTCCTCCTAATAAATCCGTGATGTATGGATCTAGATCTATTGATTTTGATTCAGTCATATTTTTTTTTGTAAATTGTAATGTTTACATACAGTAAAGTAAAATCAGTAAATCATAAATCAACCACATACCAGCCACCCTCCTGTCGAACGTGATCTATTGATGTACTTGCATCTATTGATCTATTGATCTATTGATTCGAGGTATATTTTACTAAAATTATTCGATGTTTTACAATACCTAAATCGTAAATCAGATAATCAAACCAGCCATGAACACACTGCCCCCATCGCATCTATGATCTATTAATCTTATTGATCTATTGATCTTATTGATCTATTGATTCAAAGTCACATTTCGAGTATATTATTGGATAAAACATACCATTAAAACAAATCTTTATACACTGATTCAACAAATATATGCTAAGTCAACATAGTTTTTCAACATTAATCAAAGCGTACTTAGCATATCATCTGAGATATGCAATACTAATGCACAACGGACAAACCTGACATACTTAAAACATGAATAAACTGTTAACGTTAACAAGTTCCAGCGCTTAACAACAGTAAAGTAGCTAACATAGCATACAAATACGTAACTATTCACCCTTTTGTCAAGCATATCTCTAACATAACAATGTTACTTTATCATTAACATGGTAATATTAACAAAAATTCATCACAAATTGGTTATTATCATACTGATAACGAATATAACGCTAACGTTACAGTTTCCACATCAAAAAAGCTAACATAGCGTAACATGACTATGTCTTAAGAAATATATGTAAGTTTAGACAAACCTAACAGCTATTGATGGTACACTTATCGAAGTACACTGTTAACATAATCAACTCCACACCTTACACCTAGTAAAAGTAATAAATTGCTCCAATAATCGAAACCTATTCATACATTTTCAAGGCATATTCTCTACTCATAAGTTAACGTTATCTTACAATTGACCAGCTAATCATTTATCAAAATGTATCATAAACTTGTACGATTATCCATTCGCACAACGAATATACCTAACGTACAAAGTTTTTTTTACATATTATCATGAGTAATATTTAACAAAAAATTCTTCATAACCTTAACTAAATATCATAATCCCCAACAAATAATTGCAATCATAATCAAAGTTTTATCCAAACAATAACATAAAAATACAAAATTTTGGATAAACATACAATAAAAATAAGTTCTTTGAATAAAATTTCATAGAAGTGTAACAGTTTACCGAATTTAAAGCAGTAAATCAGTAATCAGTAAATCAAACCACCCGTCCCCTCTCCACCCCTCCTATCCACGTCTCAGCGACCTTTGATCCTATCGATCTAATGATTCGGTCACATATCCGGAGCAATTCATTTCCGAAAACATAGTACAAAAACTAATGTCTTTTATATACCAACCAATCGAATATATGCTAACGTAACATTGTTTTTCAACATTAATAAAGCTAACATGCATTCCTGCACAAAGAAAATAATGTATCAATGACAGAAACCTAACACACGCTTAACGCACGAATAAACTATAACATTAACAGTCATACTTTACAACAGTAAATAGTACCTGGCATAGCGTACAAACGTATACCTAATTCAACTTGTTTCAATGCTATATCTCTACATATCAATGTTAATTTTACATTAACACTATTTGATTTACATCGTATTTCCGAGTATCTATTTCGGATAAACCAAGCACAAAAATGTAGTTCTTTATATACTAACTGCAGCAAAATATATGCAAACATATACAATGTTTTCAGCATTATAATAGCAACATAGCAGCATATGAACTAAGAAAATAATGTACAACGACAAACTAACATAACTTAAGCAAGAATAAAGGTCACACCATTAACAAAGTCAGGAAAAAAATAATAAAAAAAAAAACACTTAAAACAGTAAGTAACTAACATTGCATACAGAAAACGTAACCTATTTATACTTTTTTTCCAAGCAATATCTCTACTTTAACGTTAATTACATTCGACACAGTAATTATTTATACATAATTTTCATAACCCTTTCTATATTTATCATACAGACCAAACGAATAACTGTAAAACATACAAAGTTTTATCAAAACATAACAAAAATAAGTTTCTTTGAATAAAATATCATGATAAAGTGTAATAGTTTTTACATACCCAAAGGCAGTAAATCAGTAAATCAACAAATCAAACCACCACCTCCCACCCCTCACCCATGACCTTTTGATCTATTGATTCGTATTATTTGTCACATTTCGATACATTTCGGATATACACGTAGTCACAATCAATAATTCTTTTAATATACTAACCATCGAATAGAGGCTAACACGTAACAACGTTTTAACATTAATAAAGCTAACATAAACATTACCAGAACTAAGAATAATAATGTACAATGACGGACAAACCTAACACACCATACCTACGAATAAACTACTAACATTAACAAACTTATGCACTTATAAAGTAAAGTAACAACACTTCGTAAAAAATGTAAACCTATTTCCACTTTTTCAGCATATCTCTAACAATCAAGTTAATTTTACATTAACGATCGTATATTTAACCAAAAATTCATCATACCTCGTCTAAATATCAAATCCCTAAAGAAGTATTTAATAATCATAATAAAGTTTTAATAACCGTAAACAATTCATAAAAATAATTTTTTTCTTGTTAGCATAACATAAAAAATAAGTTTTTTGAATAAAATATCGCAGTAAAGCGTAAAATAGTTTACTGATTTTAAGCAGTAAAATCATAAATCAGTAAATCAAACCACCCCCCTCCCCTCCCCTACCCACCCACCCACCTATGATCTATTGAACTTATGATTCAAGTCATATTTCGACTATCATTTTTGGATAAACATAACATAAAAATAAGTTCTTTACATACCGACCTACGAATATATGCGGGCTTTAGGCCTCACCCGAAGGCTTGAGTCTTACTCCAATCTTCGAGGGGTAATACCGCTTACACCCCCTTCGGGGTGATCTTATCTCAGGATCACACCATTTCAAGCGGCATATCCCCTTGGTTTCTTTCGTGAAGGTGATGTGTAGCTTTAGAACTCTTGGTTAATGAAACTGTTTATTCGTAAGTTAGTGTAGTTATGATTAACAATATTACTATGACAGTGTGAGAATTTAACACTGGTTTGCTAGAGAAAATGATTGAATTTTTTGTACAGATATTACTGTATTAACTGACGATGATCGTGTTAGAACGTGAACCTAGGTTATTTTTGTTGAGTAAGGCAGGTTTGCCCGAGAATTTTGCTAATGTCTGCCCGAGAATTTTGCTAATGTCTACGTTTATTCATAGTTCAAATGAATTTTATAAGTTCGAACGAGTGACACTTTGATGAAGATAGTCTCAATTCATAGTTCAAGATGCTGGTATCTTTGATGGATTGGTCACTTTGTTAAGGGGTTTTGTTAGATAATACGGTTTTACCTGTTGCCGATATGCGGGAAAAGTGGGACCATATCGAGTATTGTATGCCCTGTTTACTACTTTAACCTTTGATAAGTAGAGAATTTTTTCAAGATGTTAGCGGATTATTCATACGGGAGGTATGTTAGGTTGGCATTTGTACATTATCATTCTTGTTCAGTTATGATAATGTTACGCTTTATTGATGTTAAAACTTAAACGCGTAGCATTTAATGTCGTAGGTCGGTATATAAGGAAGAATTATTTTTATGTTATTTTCTATCCAAAATGATAGTCGAAATATGACTTGATCAATAGTTCAGGATAGATCATAGTGGTGTTGAGTTTGTAGGGGACTGGCAGGGATAGGCGTTTGGTTCTACCTGATTTACTGATTTACTGCGCTTTAGAATCAGTAAACTATTACGCCTTACTGTGATATTTTATTCAAAGAATTACTTTTAATGTTATGTAGGAATAAATTTTTTTATTTTTAATGTTAATGTTTGGTTGAAACTTTGTTTATGTTTTCATTTTTTTCGCTGGGGATTATAATATTTAGACGAGGTTATGATCAAATTTTTTTAAATATTTTACGATGTTAATGTAATTTAACATTGATTTGTTGGAGATATGCTTGAAAAAGTGTGAATAGGTTACATTTGTACGAAAATGTTAGCTACTTTACTGTTTTAAGTGCGGAAGTTTGTTAATGTTAGTAGTTTTATTTGTACGCTAAGGTATGTTAGGCTTTGTCGTTGTACATTAATTCTTGTTCAGGATATGTGTTAGCTTTATTAATGTAAAATTTGTTACGTTTAGCAATATATTCGATGGTTAGTATGTAAAGAACTTATTTTTGTGTTATTGTTTATCCGAAATGATACTCGAAATATGTCATGAATCAATAGATCAATAGAATCAAAAGGCCATTGGGGAGGGGTGGGGAGGGGTTGATGGTTTGATTTACTGATTTTACTGACTTTTAAATCAGTAAACTATTACAATTTACTATGATCTTTTAAATTCAAAGAACTTATTTTATGTTATGTATAAAACTTTGTTATGCTTACAGTTATTCGTTGGTGCTGGCATGAAACTTAGAAAAAGGTTATGATATAATTTTTGTTAAATATTACTGTTTCAATGTAAAATTAACGTTAACATGTTAGAGATATGATGCTGGAAAAAGTATGAATAGTTACGTTTTGTATGAATGTTAGTTACTTTACTGGTGGTTAAGTGTGGAACTTTGTTCATGTTAACAGTTTATTCGTGTGTAAGTTGTGTTCGGTTTGTCGTTGTACATTATTTTTCTTAGTTTAGGTGCTATGTTAGCTTTATAATTGTGAAAACATTGTTATGTTAGCAT
>JABUQX010080077.1:25000-52500 GCA_015478945.1 Trachelipus rathkii
TCAATAGTGTTAATGTAAAATTAACTTTGATATGTTAGGATATTGCTTGAAAAAGTGGAATAGGTTACGTTTTGTCCGCTGTGCTAGGTACTTTACTGTGCTAAGTATGGCACTTTGTTACATGCTAGTAGTTTATTCACACGTAAGGGTGTTAGGTTTGTCATTGTACATATATTCTTAGTTCTGGTAATGCTATGTTAGCTTATTAATGTGATGTAAACAATGTTACGTTAGCATATATTCGTTGGTTAGTAATAAAAACTTATTTTACTATGTTTATCCGAAATGATACTACACAGCTACTCCAGTTATATAAGGGCCTTATTCGCCCTTGTTGGAGTACTGTTCTCACATCTGTGGCGGTCTCCGCTCCACCTTCTATTGGATAGAGTTGAGTCTAAAGCAAAAGAGACTAATTAACTGTCCCTACTTTCTAACTCTCTGACCCTTTATCTCTGCGACGTGACGTTGGCGCACTATCTCTTTTCTTAGCGATACACAACGGTAGATGCTCAGAGGAGTTGACCACACGCATTCCACCTCCATTCCGTCGCCCTCGCAAATACAAGGGGTTCCATGCTCTCGCAGAATTTGCGTGAGCATTTGAAAATCCCAGACTCGTTCGTTGTTGTGCCTCCTTCTGTCAGCACTCTGTTCTATGGAATCCTTGCCCATCTTCTGTTTTGCCCACTGTATTTAATTCTTCCTCTCTTTTAAAAACCCACGTCTGCGCACACCTGAGGGATTTGCGTTAGGCTTGGCTTGGGTGGGCTTTCCTGTATTTTATTTCCGCCCCTCCATAAAAAGTGCGAAAACGTGTGGGTGTAGGTAAAATTGCTAAAAAAAAAAAAAAAAAAAAAAAAAAAAAAAAGATCAATAGATCAAAAGTCATGGAGGGAGGGGTGGGTAGGAGGCGGGAGGACGTGTGCTTTGATTTACTGATTTACTGATTTACTTTCTTTAAATTTTTGGTAAACTATTACACTTTTACTATGATATTTTATATAAAACACTTATTTTTTTTATGTTATGTTTTGGATAAAACTTGGCTTATTTTGTATTTTATGTTTGATAAAACTTTGGTATGCTTGCAATTATTGTGGGGATTATGATATAGAAGGTTATGATAAATTTTGTTAATATTACTAGATAATGTAAAAAATTGTTACTTAGCATAATTCGTTTGTCTGTATGATATCGACAAGGTTATGATATTATTTTTGCTAAATGTTACTGTGTCAATGTAAGATTAACTTTATAAATGCTAGAGATATGCTTGAAAAAAGCATGAATAGGTTACTTTGCATGCATTGTAGTTACTTTACTGTGTTAATGTGAATTTGCTTAAGTTGTGTTAGTTTGTCGTAGTACATTATTTTCTTAGTTCATGCTATGCTATTGTTAGTTTATTGATTATGAAAACCTTGTTACGTTAGTATATTCGTTGATCAGTTATGATAATTAGCCAAGGTTATGATAAATTTTTCGTTAAATATTACCATGTTAATATTAAAATTTAACATTGTTATGTTAGAGAGATGCTTGAAAAGTGTGAATAGGTTATGTCTTTGTATGCTATGTTAGTACTTTACTGTTGCTTAAGTAGGGAACTTTGTTAAAGTTAACAGTTTATTCATGTTTAAGATGTGTCAGGGTTGTCGTTGTGTATTATATTCATAGTTCAGATTGATCCATGTAAGCTTTATTAATAGGAAAACTTTGTTACGTAGGCATATATTCGTAGATCAGTATTTAAAGGACAAGGTTATGATAATTTTGTTAAATATTTACCAGTGTTAATCAAAATTAACATTGTTAGTTAGAGATATGCTTAACAAAGGGATGAATAGGCGTTTTTGTATCTATGTTAGTTACTTTACTATTGTTAGGTGTGGGACTTTGGAATTTTAACGTTATCGTGTTTAAGATGTGTTAGTTTTGTCGTTGTACTTTATATTCTAGACAGGATGATGTTATGTAGCTTTATTAATGCGAAAACTTTGTTACTTTGCCATATATTCGTTGATCAGTGTATAAAAACTTGTTTTTATGTATCTAAGAGTGTCCAAAATGATACTCGAAAAATGTGACCTAATCAATAGATCAATAGATCGAAGATCATGAAGAGCGTGATGATTATGTTTAGGGTTTTATTTACTTTACATATTTACTGATTACTGATTTAGGGTATGTGTAAAACATAACAAATTTTACTAACGAAATATGACTTGAATTAATAGGTCAATAGATCAATTAGATCAATAGATCAATACATCAATAATCACAATTGGACAGGAGGGTGGTTGGGTGGGGGCTGTTCTTACTGATTTACTGATTTAGGGGTATGTAAACATTGACAATTGTGAGTAAAAAAGTAGACTTAGATCAATAGTCGATAGATCAATTAAAACAATAGATCAATAGATCAATAAATCAAGGGTGGACAGGAGGTGGTTGGATGATGAGTTGATTTACTGATTTTACTGATTTGGGTATGTAAAGACATGACAATTATTAGTAAAAATATGACTATGTAATCAAATAGACTCAAATAGATACAATAGATCAATATTCCAATAGATCACGAAAGGGGAAGGAAGGCATTTTATTTACTTTTTTTTTACAGTTACCACCACTCCGGCCGAGCCCTTTTCAAGGAGGGCAACTTCTCATGCCACTTTTAGAACTACAAAAAGAAAAAAGACAGAGCACGAGCAGACTGAATAATATGAGAGACAAGAACAGAGAAAGGAAGAAGAATAGCAAAGAGCCAAAAGCCAGACAGAAAGCAACAGAAGAGAAAAAAAAGAGAAGCAGAACACACTTGCAAGACCAAAGTAGGAGAAGACAGAGCCAAAAGAAAAGAAGAAGAGTAATGAAGAAAAACAGAACAAAAAAAAAAAAAAAAAAAAAAACCACAAAAAAAAAAGAGACACCCAAGAAGCAAAAGACAAGAGAGAAGAAGAAGATAAGAAGAAGATATTCAAAGAAGAAGAAGAAAGAAGAAATAAACAAGGAAAAACCCCACCCAATTCCCACCCTAAGGCAAATAAAACAGATTTTCGGAAGACTTGCCCCCCCCCCCCCCCACCCCCCCCCCCCCCCCCCCCCCCCCCCCCCCCCAAAAAAAAAAAAAAAAAAAAAAAAAAAAAAAAAAAAAAAAAAAAAAGATTAAATATAGGTGGAAAAACAGAAGAAGGACAGCAGTTACAAAGAACAGAAGTAGCTGGAAAGAAAGAGCACCACAACGAACAAGTCTGGGTCTCAATACTCACGCAAAATCATTGCGAGAGCATGGCACCCCTTTTATGGCGAGGGCGACGCAATGGAGTGGAATACGAGCGGCCAAACTCCCCTGAGCATCACCGCTGTAGTACTATTGCAGAGCTGACAGTGCTCCAACGTTAACATTTAAGTGTTTAAGGGTCAAGGAAGTAGAAAGTAGGGGACAGTTATTAGTCTCTTAGCTTTAGGCTCAACCCTATCCAAATAGAAGGGTGGAGCGGGAGCCCCCCCAAATGTGAAGAACAGTACTCTCATAACAAAGGGCGAATTAAGGCCCTTATATCAACTGCGAATAGCTGTGCCAGAGGCAAAAAAATTCCCGCAACCTGAACAGAACTCCCGCTTCTTTGAGCCACCTTAGCAACCATAGAAATATGAGGTTTGCCAAGATAATTTGTGTTTATGTGAAGACCAGAATGTTATGTATTCACAGGAAACGTTAGAGCTGTCGAAGGAAATAGGAAAGTTGGAGTGTTTTTGAGAGGGAGATGTGAAGAAGTTGAGCTTTTTAAAGAGTTGAAATTTACAAGGTTGCGGTGACCCCACCGGGAAATCCCATCCAGATCGGCAAGAATAGAACGGAAAGCTGAAGACGAGAGGCAACTCTAGTTGCAAAAGAGGGAGCAGATTTGGAGTGAGTATTAGAGTGGGAGGGTTGAGTCATCGGCATAGAGATGAACTGAGTTGAAGTTCAGCTGAGGAAGACCGTTAAAGAAAAGTAAGAATAAAGTTGGAGATAGAACAGAACCTTGAGGAACACCACAATTAAAAGGAAAGGAGGAAGAGGACACTCCATCAACGAGTGCTGATATGGAGCGATCGGAGAGAAAACTAGACAAGAGTAAGCAAAGAGAAGGAGGAAACCCAAAGGAAGGGAGCTTAAGAGAGCAGTGACGCGTGCCAAACCCGGTCAAAAGCTTTGGATATGTCAAGCGCCACCACGCAAGACTCCCATAGTCCCTAAGGGCAGAAGACCATAATCAGTTAGGAAATCATGTCACCAGTTGACCTCGAGCGACGAAAGCATACTGATGCATCTGAAAAAGGAATGAGGATTCCAAGATGATCAGGAGAATGAGAGTTAAGGAATAGTTTCAAAAGATTTAGACAGAATAAAAGTGAGAGATATAGGCGCGATAGTTAGAAGGATCAGAGTCGGCTACCTTTTTTCGGGATCGGTTGACATGTGCGCGCTTCCAGGACTGAGGAAAAGTATTAGTATTAAGATATAGAGAGTAGAGTTGAACGAGGACAGGTGCCAACTCAGAAGCACACTCCCTCAAAAAACGGGGAGGAATGCCATACGGGCCACTAGGTTTCCTGACGTTCATAGTCTCAGGATCCCATGCCCACGCTTATTATTAATCACAGGTAAAGCCATGGAAACATGTGAGGAGAAGGAGTAGGAGTAGGGATTGAAAGAATCGTCCATGGTAGAATTAGAATGAAAATAGGAGGCCGAGAGATTGGCCTTTTTCAGAAGGAGAGGTTAGCAAACAGGCCGTCAGAGCGAAAAGGAGAGGAAAGCAGATTTACAAAGTGTCGTTAGAGATGTTTTTGGCAAAAGGGCAGAAAGATTTGTTTAGCAGGAAAACCAAGGAGGTCACTGCACTTCTCTTTCGTGAAAGTACACTTAGCCTGTTGAATAGTATCCCTGCAAACCGATTCCGATGCAGAATGAAAATAGTAAGAGTAATAGGAGAATGAGAGTTTTTCCATGCCCCGATACGCAATGTCTTCTTCTCCTTAAAATGGCCGAAGAACAAGCTTCACGAAACCATGGATTTTGGGAGAAAAAGATTTAGTTTTAGAAGGAATGAAAACCTGCTCATCCCATCGGTGATTACGGCCCCACCTTTTCAGCGGTGACCGAGGCATCCCCCGGGTCAAAGAGGATTCATTCCAAGAGTAGTTATCCAAAAAACAACGCAATTCCCCCAATTGCCCGATTAAAGTGCCAGGAAATTACGTTTAGGGCATGGTGAAGCTGCTGGAGAAAAAGAATTATAATTAAGAGCTAAAAGATTGTGGTCAGAGTTACCAAATAGAGGAGAAATGGTGTATTGAAAACGAGAAGGAGTAGTGGTTGAAACATAAGTCAAGCGTAATCAAGAATTGCCGTTAGGACGAGTCTGGGAATTTGTGTAGTTCCTAATTAAACTGTCCAGATCGTTGAGAATTACTGAATGTATTTGGCCTCCTCCCGCCGTGCCATCAGTTTGAGAGGAGCGCCACCACTCAGGTGTGGTGTACGTTGAAATCCCCTAAATAGAGGAATCTCAGCATCATTTGGATGGGAAGAAGTAAACATTTCATGAGAAGTAGTTAAGATAGTCAAAAAAAATCTGAAAAATCTGTTCCATTAGGGAGCAGTAGCAGAAAACACAAGATAATGATAAAGTAGTAGGGAGAAAGATTTTTTAGCCACAGAACATCGAAGTTTGGAGATTCAGATTCTCGAGACGTGTTACAGGAGTGTTTATGTTTAGTATAGGCACAGACACCACCATTTAGACGGAAATTGTAGAAAAAGTTATAGTTAGAATATTAAGTTTATTTGAAAAAAGAATCCCTGCCAGCTGGGTCTCAGCAATAATTAAAATGTTATCTGAGAGTTAGAGAGGTGATTTTCCACAGATTCGTGATTAGCACGCAGGCCGCGAACGTTAGCAAAGTCAATAGGAAAACCCGCCTGCGCCACCCCCACCATCTACTTCGACCTGTCATTCGATCAGCCGCTCGCACAAACAAACGCACAACAAGCTCTAATAGTTTAAAAATTTACACGTTTACTCAATCCACACACACACGCACACCCCACATCACCACACACACACACACACACACACACACAACACCCACACAACATCGTGTACTAACAGTATAACTAAAACTAATGTTAGAAAAAAAATTAAAAGTATCCCAAGGTGATGGTAAACTTGGGATATTTATTTAAAACCTAAAAATAAACTTTACGTTTTCCAATGTCAATTAAAGAATCACAAAAACAAAAATTTATAATATGTTAAATAATGTTTTTAAAAAATTTGCACGTTTACTCAATCCACACCACCAACACACACACACACACACCACAACACACACACACACACACACACACACACACACACACACACACACACACACAAGCGATCGTGTACTAACAGTATAACTAAAACTAATGTTAGAAAAAAAAACTAAAAGTATCCCAAGGTGATGGTAAACTGATTTACTGATTTACTGCTTTAAGGTCTGTAAAACGTGACAATTTTATTAAAGAATATAACTTGAATCAATAGATCAATAGATCAATAGATCAATAGATCAATAGATCACGGAGAGGTGAGGAGGGGCTGTCAATTTACTGATTTACTGCTTTAGGGTATGTAAAAACGTAAATTTGTAAGTTATAAACATAAAAAGAATAAGAAATTTTATTTATTTATTTATTTATTTATTATTTATTTTTTTTAATTTTTTTTCTTGATGGTTCTGAAACCATTATTTTCGAAATCTACAGACCCAATAACATATTTAAAGACACAAATATTGTACCATTACACAAATATTTAATAACTCGGCACCGCACCGGAGTCAGCACCGGAGCCGATACTGACTCCGACTCCTCTGACTCAGACTCCTTCACCGACTTATTCTTTCTTTGCCTCTGAATATGACTCCTTTCTCCACTTCTCTTAGTATTCATTCCATCTCGGAAGGACCCCTCCTTCGAGGTCCCCGACACCCCTCACGATCTTGAAACCATCATATTTGAGATCTATGGGTTCGATAACATATATAAAAATACAAATATTGTATTATTATACAAATATTTGCCGATCGCACGCGAGAGATCCTGCAGGCGTGCGCACGCGCCATCCCGGGGCCTGCTGACACAACCCGCATCGTCATGAGGGAGCCTCAAACTATCATAATCGAGATCTACATCCTTATAAACATATATTTTAAAACCAAAATTGTTTTATTATAACTCCTATTACTAACTTGGCACGCACCGAGCCAGCACGGGCCGTTGCTAACTCAAAAACTCTAACATATTCAGACTCCTTTCTCCTTCTTCTATTACACTATCAAAATTCAGCCTCTACGATCAATTAATTTTACGACGAGATACGTCATCATCAATATATATAATATTATATATATATATATAATATATATATAATATATAATATATAATAATATATATATATATATATTAATATGATATATATATATATTATATATATATATAATATATATATTATATATATATATATATATATATATAATAATATATTATATATTATATAGATATATATATATATATATATATATATATATAATAAAATTATATATATATATATTACTATATTACTAGAAATTTTTTAATAATAATAATTTTCCCTAAGAATGAAAATAATAAAAATAATAATAATAATAATAATAATTAATAATAATAAAATGATAATAACAACGCAATCGAACCCACGGTCGATCCGAACTCATGTTAGGCCTAATCTTCACTCGAAAATGAGCGTCAAAAGGCGGTAGCGACATATTTCACCTGTCGCTTATGTATATCCTGAGACTTCAAAAACTGCGCGCCGTAAGTAGCTTTAACATACCAATAGAACATATACAAAGTTTCATACGATAGCTCTAATAGTTTCGAGAAAATTCGGTGTAGCGACTGCGGTGGAAATGGACGCATGAAAGAGAGTGAAAAGAAAAGAGAAGATTTTAGAAGAAGGATTTTGAGAAGAGTCCAAGAAACGCTAGAGCTTGCAACGAGGGATTTGGAACTTTGATTACTGAGACGGAGATAGGTTCTGAAGAGCATTTGATTAGAAATTCCAAAGCCTTGAAATACAAAATTTAAAAATTATTCATCTTTATTATGTTTTTAAATATATAACGGAGGTTGCCCACCAAATTTAATCTTGAGTCAAAAAGATAAAAACAAAAGAATAATTAAAAAATGGACCAAACATTATTTTGGATTAGTATTTAGTATAAGAAGATAAGAAGAATGGACATTCCAGCGGAGTCGGCTCGTTAGTGTCAAGAATAATGAGTCCAAGCACCAAAAAATGGCGTCCGTAGCCTCAGCGGTTAGAAGCACTCGCCCTACTAGCGAAAGACCCAGTTCGTCACTGGTTGTCGTCTGAGGTTATTATTTTCTTCTTGGCTCCGTCTTGCGCAGACTAAAAAGTGAGCACACCCCCTCCTAGATTAGGGCTTTGCCCGTGAGTGGTGGGGTTAATTGGTAAAAAAAAAAAAAAAAAAAAAAAGAAAAACAAAGAAAAGAGAAAAATGTTCGAAAAATGTTATTTATAATATAGTATATATATATATATAATATATATATATATATATATATATATATATATATATATATATATATATATATATATATATATATATATATAATATATATATATATATATAAGAAGGTATAGAATCTAAGTTCAATGTGTTCAGATGGACAATCTTAGGGGCGTGCTAGGTGTGAGAAGAATGATAAAATGAGGAATGAACGTATTAGGGAGAGGTGTGGTGTGAAGAAAGGGTAAATGAGAGAATAAATGAAGTATGTTGAGATGGTGGTCATTAGGAAAGGATGAATGATAGTCGCGTGTGTAAGCGATGTATTAGTGGCGAGTTGTGTTGGGAACCGACCGCTGGAGACCGAAGAAAAAGTGGATTGACTCAGTAAACGAATGTTTAAGAGGAGAGAAATGTGAGTTGGTAGAGGCGAGAAGAAAGGTGTATAACAGGAGTGAATGGCGGGGGATTGTGAAGGGGGTAGGGTTGTGGCCCACCTGGGCAAGGGATGAAACCCTTACCTTGACCGATCTACCATAGGGAGGTCCATCGCTGTCCATGAAGCTTTGGGTGGATTTTCTGATGCGATGAGGTTCTCACTAATAATAGTACTGAGGGCGGTAAGCTGGGCTTTCTTTTCGACTTAATGTCATGGTTCTCCTACTGCTTTTCTTTTCCGAGACATGTACGCACCTACTCCCATTCTTTGGAAAATAGAAGGCAGATAAAAGAAAGAAAGATATATTATATATATATATATATATATATTATATATATATACTATATATTATATATATATATATATATATATATATATATATATATATATATATATTTAAATATATATCCTATATTATAATATATATATATATATATGATAAAATCTTTATTTCATAAAATTTAACTTGGTTGGGAAAGGAAATTGTTTCCTATGATATTCCACAACTTGAAAGAGATATTGCCGTTCATCTTCACGTGTAGTTAGGCATTCATTAAAATCTGTAGCCAGTTTTATCATTCTTTCAGCGCAGTCATTAACTACTTTTAGGTGTGATACTATACCTTTTCCATAAATATAAGATGGATGATCAGACCAGGTTTCAGGACTCAATGTAAGAAACGATTCATCAATTTGCAATGACCGAAATAAATTTAAATATCTGCAAGTCACAAAGTTAGAAAGACTTAAACATTTAAATAATCTAATTGCTTTAGTTTGACTTAAACTAAGGTCTTTTGATTTTTCTTTCTTCTTCAGTGCTTCCACCATTGCTGACTTTTCAGAGTTATCAGAAAAAAATGCTAAAGATACTAAATCTTTACTTAGGTACCACAAATGATTTTTGAATTTATTTAAGGAGACATTTGCTACTTGTCTATCTATATCTTGATAATCTTCTAATTTCGAAAGCATCCACAAATCATTAATGGGTGAATTGACTGCCTCTGCTGCAGTAAACCAAGACTTTATATATACTGATACACAAAAAATATTAATACTTCTGATTGATAGTATATATATATATATATATTATATATATATATATATATATATATATATATATATATATATATATATATATATATATATTATATATATATATATATATATATTATATATAATTATATATATATATATATAATTATATACCCCTATATAAATATATTTATACCAATTTTACCCGAATATCAATAATCTTACTGCTTCTCTTCAGGCACATCCATCCCATTAATATCAACTATTTTAATAAAAGGTATGTTAACATATTTTAAAGGTATTCAGTAGTAGTCGCAAGATGACAATCAGAGGGTTTTTTTTTCATCCAATATGATTTACGTTATATTTTTAAAGATAATTGTGTATCTCACGTACGGTTTGAGAACTAGGCAAATTACAATATATCATAATTTTGCTATAATTTTTTAAGATTATATAAACAATGGAAAATAATTACTTTTTCTGTCAATGTTATTAAGTAGCTTTTATAAGATATGGGAAAATAAATTCTTTCATTGGGTTATTATATAGGTCTCCTTATTGCTTATCAGAAATGGAAAAAATGATTCAATGTTTTTGTTAAATACTTGACCTAGGGGTCGATAAAAAGACAAATATCCTATGACGGGGTCGACGGGATAAAAAGTTTGGCGACACCTGGCTACTCTGGTACACTCTGAGTTCCTTCTTTCTGAACAGAAGTCACTCTTGTTCTTGAGATCTCAAATTGTAATAGAATTAAGACTTTATATATACTGATGCACATAAAATATTAATACATCTGATGGATTCTATCTCTTTGCCTTCCAAGCGAAAAGGATTTCTAAAAAGATAGATTTTAAAACAGTAAATGACTTTTGACACCTGGTGTTGTAAATTTTATTCCTCTTGAAGGGATTTCTCTTAAGGAGATAATAGCAAGCACTAAAAATTCCTTATAATCCTGTCGCTCATGAGTCTCTTCTAGTTTCTTATGCAAAATTATTACCATGTCCTGACGTTCATCATTCATCCATTTATTTTCTTTGTCTGTAACACCTTCTAATGAAACATAATTTTTTTGATCAATGAAAGGCCAGTGCTTCTTGAACTATGCAAATATATCAATTTCAGGTCCACGTGATGTAAAGAACGTATCAAAAACTGCATTTATGACAATTTCAAAAATGTGGTGACGACATTCAAGAAAAAGTAATCTCTTTTGAAGTTCCTATTCAATTACAGTACAGGCGCCTCTGTAGATCCCAGTGTTGTTAGCTGTTGTATCAAAGCAAAGGCCAGCAATACAACTTTTCTCTACATTCCATTCATTTATTAATGCTAACACTTTTTGAACAATTTCGATTCCTGTGCCTTCATCTAAATTTGGAATTCCTAATAATTTTTCTACATTTTTACCAGACACTACAACAGCTAAACGCTCACACTTTTCAGGAGATATATTATTCATCACTTTTCTAGCAAAATGTATAATAAGAGGAATATCTACTTTAAAGGTTTTTGTAATATCTTCATTTAAAGTTGCTCTCAATTTAGATCTTGTCCTTTGTATCGATGAATGTTGAAATTTTACATCAACAATAATTAAAACTAATGTAATTTACAGTTTATATTTTCTTTATCAATAATATTAAACAAATTTGATTTCAGATTTTAGTGCAGAACATAATGTAAGATCTTTTATTAACTTAATTTTATTTAAACTGGCATCTTTGTTCTTCAATGCCGTGGGAAGTATTGAGTTGTTTGGATATGGTTTGCTCTTGATATTTGCTGAAGCTGATATCTTCATTATTTCCACTTGAAAGTGACTTTGAATCACTGCCTGAAACTTCTTTATCTGATATGACATTTGCAGATCCTACATTATGTTCTGCACTAGATCGTGTCAATGTATCCTCAAGAAAAGCTATGCATATTATTACTCCAGCACTTCAGGCAGCCGGAATTGACATTAAAGATGTAACAATTTCAACATCATCAATACAAAGGACAAGGTCTAAAATGAGCAACTTTAAATGAAGATATTACAAAAACCTTTAAAACTCCTCTTATTATACATTTTGATGGAAAAGTGATGAATAACATATCTCCTGAAGAGTGTGACGTTTAGCCGTTGTAGAGTCTGGTAAAAATGTAGAAAAATTATTGGGAATTCCAAATTTAGATGAAGGCACAGGAATCAAAATTGCTAAAAAAGTGTTGGCGTTAATAAATGAATGGAAAGTAGAGAAAAGTGCATGTGCTGGCCTTTGCTTTGATACAACAGCTAGCAACACTGGGATCCTCAGAGGCGCCTGTACTGTAATTGAACAGGAACTTCAAAAGAGATTACTTTTTCTTGCATGTCGTCACCATATTTTTGGAAATTGTCATAAATGCAGCTTTTGATACTTTATTTACATCACGTGGACCTGAAATTGATATATTTGTACTGTTCAAGAAGCACTGGCCTTTCATTGATCAAAAAGATTATGAATAATTGGAAGGTGTTACAGACAAAGAAAAGAAATGGATGAGTGATGAACGTCAGGATATGATATGGATGAGTGATGAACGTCAGGATGTGGTAATAATTTTGCATAAGAAACTAGAAGAGACTCATGAACGACAAGATTATAAGGAATTTATCGAGCTTGCTCTTATCTCCTTAGGAGAGATCCCATCAAGAGGAATAAAATTTACAGCACCAGGGCAAGATGGATGTCACAAGGCATTTACTGTTTAAAAATCTATCGTTTTAGAAAACAGTTTCGCTATGAAGGCATCAGACGTATTAATATTTTTTGTGTATCAGTATATATAAAATCTTAGTTTACTGCAGCAGAAGCAGCCAATTCACCCATTAACGATTTGTGGATGCTTTCGAAATTAGAAGATTATCAAGATATAGATAGACAAGTAGCAAATGTCTCCTTAAATAAATTAAAAAATCATTTGTGGTATATCGACCCCTAGGTCAAGTATTTAACAAAAACATTGAATCATTTTTTCCATTTCTGATAAGCAATAAGGAGACCTATATAATAACCCAATGAAAGAATTTATTTCCACCCTTATCTATAAAACACTACCTTAATAACATGACAGAGAAAAAGTAATTATTTTCCATTGTTTATATAATCTTAAAAAAATTATTAGCAAAAGAAAGAAAATATTGTAATTTGCCTAGTTCTCAAACCGTACGTGAGATACACAATTATCTTTATAAAAATATAACGTAAATCATATTGGATGAAAAAAAAAAACTCTGATTGTCATCTTGCGACTACTACTGAATACTTTAAAATATGTTGACATACCTTTTTATTAAAAATAGTAATTAATGCGATGGAGGTGTCTGAAGAGCAGAGCCATGAAAGATTATCGATATTCGGGTAAAAAAATTGGTATATATGATAATATATATCATAATATATAGTATATATATAGTATATATTATATATATATATATATATATATAATTTAGTATATATATATATAGTATATATATATATATATATATATATTATATATAATATATATATAATATATATATATATAGTAATATATATATATCGAATACTGTTGGAATATTCTATTTTTCCTAGACAGTTTAATTGATCCTTTTGGTATTTATCGACCCTCTTTCGACCCTCGTGTATGAATCGACCCCTTGAGAATTTCTTATCGTTTTAGGGGGTCGGTAATGCCCGCTTTTGCCAACATTTATATAGATAACAAGTAGCAATGTTCTCCTTAATAAATTTGAAAAATGCATTTGTGGGATCCCTACAATGAAGATTTAGTATCTTTAGCATTTTTTTCTGATAATAACTCTGAAAAGTAAGAAATGGTGGAAGCACTGAAGAAGGAAGAAAAATCAAAAGACCTTCGTAGAATAGAAACTAAAGCAATTAGATCATTTAAATGTTTAATTCTTTTTAACTTTGCGACTTGCAGATCTTTAAATTTATTTTGGTCATTGCAAATTGATGAATCGTTTCTTACATTAAGTCTTGAAACCTGGTCTGATCATCTATCTTATATTTATGGAAAAGGTATAGTATCACACCTAAAAGTAGTTAATTTGCTACAGATTTTAATGAATGAATAACTACATATGAAGATGAACGGCAATATCTCTTTCAAGTTGTGGAATATCATAGGAAACAATTTCCTTTCCCAGCAAGTTTAATTTTTGAAATAAAGTATTTATATATATATATAATATATATATATAATATATATATATATATTATATATATATATATATATATAGTATATATATAGATATATATATATATCATATATATATATATATATACTATCATATCATATATAATATATATATACTTTCTTTCTTTCTTTATCTGCCTTCTTATTTTCCCAAGAATGGGAGTAAGGTGCTAACGAGCATCGGAAAAGAAGCAGTAGGAAACATGACTAAGCGTCGAAAGGAAAGCCCGGCCTTACCGCCCCCTCAGTACTATTAATTAGTGAGAACTTGTCGCAGGCAGAAAAATCCACCCTAAAGCTTCATGGGACACCGATGACGCTCACTATGGTAGATCGTCAAGTTAAGGGTTCATCCCTTGCAGTTGGGCCAAACCATTACCCCCTCACAAATCCCCGCCATTTCACTCCTGTTATACACCCCTCTTCTCGCCTTTACCAAACTCAGATTTCTCTCCTTCAAACACTCGTCTTTTACTGACTCAATCACTTTTTCTTCGGTCTCCAGCCGGTCGATTCCCAAACCACTCGCCACAAGTTTACATCCGCTTAACCAACGACTATCATTCATCCTTTCCATTATCCATATGACCAAGAAAACCTACTTCTTTATTCTCTCATTACCCCTTTCTTCACACCCACACAACTCTCTAATACGTTCATCCTCATTTTATCAATTCTTCTCACACCAAATTCACCCCCGAGATTGTCCATTCGAACACTTTTGAAACTTAGATACTATACTGGCTATATAGTACTTATATTAGAGCTAAATATATATCCATACTTATATTATTATTTATATATATGATATATAATATATATATATATATATATTAATATATTATATATTATATATATATATATATATATATATAATTATGAATTATAGTATTTAAAAAACATGTTTTTTTTATTTTTTTTCTTTTTTTTTTTTTTTTTTTTTTTTTACAAATTAAACACCACCCACTCACGGCTACCAAGCCTCTAATCGTTGAGGACGGCGTGTGTGCGCTCTATATCTTCTAAAGTCTGAGCAAGACGGAGCCAAGAGAAAATAATACACCCTCATGTGACGCCCCCAACCCAGTGACGAAACCATGGGTTCTTCGCCTTGAGGAGGCGAGTGCTCTAACGTCTGAGCTACCGGACACCCATCTTTGGTGCTTGATTCATTACTTCTGACCTAAACGAGCCGACTCCGGCTGAAGTGTCCATTCTTCTATTATCTTCTTATAATAAATATCTAAATCCAAAATAATGTTGCAATTTTTTTATTTACTTAACTTTTGTTATATCAAAAAAGAATCAAGATTAAAATTTGGTGCTCCTCCGTTATATATATTTAAATAAGATTTTAATTTGATTAAATTTTATTAAAATTTATTAATTTATAATCTTAAATCTTATCTAATGTTCTTTCAGAAACTATCTCCTTCTCAGCACTCAAAGTTCCATCCCTCGTTGCAAAGCTCTTAGCGTTTCTTGACTCTTCTCCAACCCATCCTTTCTTACTAAAATCTTCTCTTTTCTTTTGCCACTCTCTTTTCAGATGCGTCCATTCTCCACCGCAGGTCGCATAACACCGATTTCTCGCAAAGCACTCCCTACGAGGCCTTATACCGTATATAACTTTTGTATATGTTCTTGATTGTACTGTCTAACTCCTACTTATCCGTGGCCCCAGTTGCTAGAATCTCTAGGACGTCATATACAAAAAGCGTCAAGAGTGAAAATTCGTCTTACGCTTTTTGATGCTCATTCGACTGAAGAGAGTAAGGCCTACAGCATAAATCAAACAGGTGTTCGATTCTGGCGTTGTTATATTATTTATTATTATTATATTATTATTATCATTATCTCTTATAACATATATTATTATTAAACGTATGTGATGTTTATTATTGAATCTAATTTATTATTATCTATTAGCTAAATACTATATATTATGATCATAATATTATATACACATATTAACACTAACTAATATACACACAAACTAATATCAATACACACACATACACTACACTATACAACACATACTTACAATCACTATAACTATAACACTAACACATACACAATATAAACTCATAAATATCAACTCAATACATATACTACTATAATAACTAATATACTAACATCAACTAACATACTATACTCAATATAATTATACATACATAGTAGAATATATATATATAACTTATATATATTATAATACTTATGTTTCATACACATAAAGTATATACGATAACATTTTAAAATCTGATTATTTTTTGCACCGCAAGTAAATTTATAAATATATCTTTTATATATAATACTATATTGCTATGATGACTAAATCTGGCAGTTAAAAATTAATGATCTTAGAAGCTGAAATTGGATAAGTGTATAGAAGAAGGAGAAAAGAGTCTGAATCTATAGAGTTTGAGTTGGTACCGACACCGGTGCTGCTCCGGTGCGTGCCAAGTTAGTAAATAGGCTGTTATACATAAAATCAATCTTTGGTTTAAAATATATGAGCTTACTAAGACCCAGATCTCGATTATGATAGTTTGAGGCTTCCCTCATGACGATGCGGTGGTGTCAGCAGGCCCCGTTAAAGATGGCGCCTGTCGCGAACGCTCTAGCAGCATCTAATCGCCAGCGATCGCATCCAGCCAAATATTGCATATGAATAAACAATATTTGTATTTTTATATATGTTATCGAACCCATTTCATCCTCACAATATGATGTTTCAAGATCGATCGAGAGGCTGCTCGGGACACCTCCAGGGAGGGGTTCCTCCGAAGAATTGCGATGACAATAACATAAGAGAAGTGGAGAAAGGAGTCATTATTCAAGGAACCCAATAAGAAAGAATAGTCGTAGCAAGGAAGTCCTGCAATCAGCAAAGGATCGGGAGTCTATATCGGCTCCTTTGACTGACTCTGGTGCTCGGAACCTAGCTCCCCGAGTATTAAAACAGAATATTTGTTGTAATTGTTTACAAATATATTCCGTGTGTCTACCTCTAAACCTAATGTCTTAAATTGCGCCGAGAGATTCAAAAATAATGTCTTCAGATACCATCAACGAAAAAATCTAATAAAAACCAAAATACAATAATAAAAGTAAAAAAAATAAATAAATAAATAAATCTATTCTTTTTAGTTATAACTTAAAAATTTTACGTTTTTACATACCCTAAAAGCAGTAAATCAGTCAAAATTAGTGACAAGAGCCCTCCTCACCTACTTCGTAAATCTATTAATCATATTGATCTATATGATCTCATTAATCTATTGCATTTCAAGTTATATTCTTTAATAAAAATTGTCACGTTTTAACAGACCTGGAAAGCAGTAAATCAGTAAAATCAGTTTACCATCCTCACCTTGGATACTTATTAGATTTGTTTCTAACATTAGTTTATACTATTACTAATTAGTACACGATCGCTTTGTGTGATGTGTCGTGCATGTGTGTGTGTATGTGTGTGTGTGGTGTGTGTGTGTTGTGTGATGTGTGCTGTGTGTTGTGGTAGCCTTGATGAGAACTTAGCAAATTAAACATTATTTAACATATTATAAAATTGTTTTTGTGATTCTTTAATTGACATGAAAACGTAAAGTTTATAATTTAGGTTTTAAAATACAATTTATCCAAGTTTACCAATCACCTTGGATACTTTTAATTTTTTTGAATCTAACAATAGTTTTAGTACTACTGATAGTACACGATCGCTTGTGTGTGGCTGTGTGTTGTCTTGTGTGTCGTGTGTGGTGTTGTGTGTTGATGGTGTGTCCGGATTGAGTAACGTGTAAATTTTAAAACATTAGAGCTTGAAGTGCGTTTGTTGTTCGAAGCGCCCACTCCCTGATCGAAATGACAGTCGATTAGATGTGGGGGTGTGGCGCAGCGGGTTTTCTATTGACTTTGCCTAACGTTCGCGCCTGACGTGGCTAATCTACGAATCTGTGGAATATCACCTCTTCTAATCATCAAAGCCTAACATTTATTATTTTGTCTGAGACCCAGCTCCGGCCAGCGATTACTTTTCAAATAAACTTAATATCTTCTATACATACGTTTTATCCTAATTTCCGTCTAATATGTGTGTCTGTGCCTAATATATAAACACTAAAACCACTCTCTTTTAATACACGTCTCGCTAGAATCCTGAAATCTCCACAATCTTCGATGTTCTGTGGCTAAAAATCTTTCTCCCTACTTCTATCATTACTACTACTATAATTATCTTGTGTTTCTGCTACTGCTCCCCTAATGAACAGATTTTCAGATTTTTTTGACTATCTTACTCCTTCTCATGAGACTGTTACTTCTTCCCATCAAATCTGAGATCCTCTATTTAGGATTCAACGACACCACACTGATGTGGCTCCTCTCAACACTGATGCAGGCGGTAAGCGAGGAGCCAAAACAAAATCAGTATTCTCAACATCGGAAAGTTAATTAAGAAACCTACACATATTCCAGATCGTCCTAACCAATTCTTGAATACGCCTGACTTATGTTTCACCACTACTACCTTCTCCTTATTTACCAATACCCATTTCTCCCTTCCTAATTTGTAACTCTGCACCTACATTCTTGTAGCTCTTAATAAATCTTTGTCTCCAGCGAGCTTCACCATCGCCCTTAAACTAATTTCCTGGCACTTAATTCGGACTAATTGGGGAATTGCGTTGATTTTTGGCTAAAAATTACTCTTGGAATGAATCCTGCTTTGACTTGGGGGATGCCTCGGGTCACTGCTGAAAAGGTATGGGCCGTAATCACCGAGGGTATGAGCGGGTTCATTCCATCCTCACAACTAAATCTTTTTCTCCCAAAATCCATGTTCGATGCCACAGCTTGTTTTCTCGCTCCATTCAGCAGAGAGACATTGCGTATCGGAGTGAAAAACTCTCATTCGCCTATACTCTACTAATTTTCATTCTGCTCGGAATCGTGGCAGGGCATACTATTCGACAGCAAGCGCACTTCACTAAAGAAGTGGACAACCTGCCTTGGTTCTCCTACAGATAAAATTTCTGGCCCCTTGCCAAAACATCTCGAACAACTTTTGTAAATCTGCCTTTCCTCCCCTTATTCGCTCTACGTTCTGTTGCTAACTCTTCCTTCTGAAAAGGCCAATTCTCTTTCGGCCTCCTTTTTCATCTAATCTACCCTGGACGATTCTCCCATCCCTCCTCACCTACTTCCTTCTCTCTCAGTTTCCCATGTCTTTAACCTGTGATTACACCATGTATCGTGTTTTGCATTGTGGATCCTTGTAGATCTATGAACGCAGAAAGGTCTAGCTGCGCCGCGGATGGCATTCCTCCCCGTGTTTTTAGGGAGTGTGCTTCTGAAGCTGAGCACTCCCCCTCGTTCAACTCTACTCTCAATGTCTTAATAATTCTAACCCTTTTCCTCAGTTCTGGAAGCGCGCACATGTCAACACGATCTCCTGAAAAAAGGAAGCCGTCCTGATCCTTCTAACTATCGCCCTATAGCTTCACTTGTATTCTATCTAAGAATCTTTGAAACTTTCTTAAGCCCCCACCTCCGGATACATCTGAGATTTCTCAGTCCCTTTCTCTTTCAGGTCAGTCAGTATGCCCTTCGTATAACGCTCCCCTATGTGTCAGACTGGTGTACATACTTTCCTACTTCTAACTGATTTTCATGGGCTCTTCTGAAACCCTTAGGACCATGGGGAGTCTTGCGTTGGTGGGCGTTTATATCGCGAAAGCGCTTTTGACCCGAAGCAATTTTTCACGCTGTTACGACTGCTCGCTAAGCTCCCTTCCTTTGGGTAGTTTCCTCATACTCTTTGCTTACTTCTTTGTCTAGTTTTCTCTCCGATCGCTCCATATCAGCAATCGTTGATGAAGGCGACAGAATCCCTCTATCCTCCTATTCCCTTGTTTATATTGTTGGTGTTTCCGCAAGGTTTCACGTTCTATCCTCCAACCTTAATTGCCTACTGTTTCATTCAACATCTCCTCAGCTGTATCTTTACCAACTCTGCTTTCAAGCTCTATTTGCCGATGACATCAACCTTCACACTCTTCTACTCACTTTCAAATTCTGCTCCTCTTTTGCTTCTAGGGAGTTGCCTCTCTCTCTCAGCCTATTCCGATTCTATCCTTTGCGGATACTGGTATGGGTAAATTTCCCCTGTGGTCTTGTCACCGCCATATCTTGTAAAATTCAAACTGCTTTTGACACCCTAATACTTAACTTTCTCTCTATCGATCTCACCTCTCAACAAATAACACCTTTCCGACCTATTCCTATTTTCCTTCGACCAGCGTTCTTAACGTCTCTCCTGCTGATCCAAACTCCAACGATAAACATTCTTGGTCTTAACCATAAACAACAAAATTATCTTGAAACCTCTATTTCTATGGTTGCTAAGAAGGAGGCCTCAAAGAACTGGAGTTCTGTTTAGACTGCAACTGGTATATGTATTTGTCCTCTGCACAGCTATTCCAGTTTCATTTATAAGGGCCATTATGTCTGCCCTATGTTTGGGAGTACTTGTTCTCACATTTGCGGGGGCCTCCGGGCTCCACCCTGTCTATTGTGAAGGGTTGATCTAAAAGCTAAGAGACTAATAAACAGTCCCCCGTACTTTCAACTTCTCTTGACCCTCTATCTCTGCGACGTACTTGGCGCAACTATCTTTTCTATTCCAGGTACTCAGCGCGAGAATTGCTCAGGAGTTTGGCCCGCTCTATTCCACCTCCCATTTGCGTCGCCCTCGCAATTAACAAGGGGTCCATGCCTCGCATTGAAATTTGCGTGGAGTATGAGAACCCCCGACTTGTTCGGTTGTGCCTCTTTCTTTCCAAGCTACTTCTGTTCTTGAAATCTTGCCTTTCTTCTGTTTTTCCTAAGACTATATTTATATCATTCCTCTCTTTTAAAGCCAACACGGTCTGCCGCTCAGCCTATGTGAAGATTGACCTATGTAGGCGGAATGTGGGTGTGGGTTTTCCTTGTTTATTATTTCTGCCCCTCGCTGAAAAGGCTCGCCCCGTGAGTGTGCCGTTAACTGTAAAAAAAAAAAAAAGTAAATCAAACTGCCTTCCTTCCCCTTTCCGTGATCTATGATCTATTGATCTATTGATAACTCATAAAGTAATATGCCGACTTACAAGTCATATTTACTAAAATTGTCATGTTTTACATTACCCTTTCATCAGAAATACATGTAAATTCAACCACCATCCAACCCACCCTCCTGTCCACCCTTGATTTATGGATCTATTGATTCAAGTGTTTTATTTGATCTATTGATCTATTGATTCAAGTCCCGTATTGTTCTTCCTAACATTTGTCATAATTTTAATACCCTAAATTCAGTAAATCAGTAAAACAAAAACCACATCCAACCACCCTCCTGCCAAATTGTGATCTATTTGTTTATTGATCTATTGATCTATTGATCTTGATCTATTAATTCAAGTCAAATTTTTTACTTAAAATTGTTTTATTGTTTTACATACCCAAATCAGGTAAATCAGTTAAATCAAAACCCATCCACCCACCCTCCATATCATTCCCACCTCTCATGATCTATCGATCTATTATTCTATTGATTTCAGGTCACATTTCGAGTATCAATTCTAATTTCTGGATAAACATAACATTAAACAAGTTCTTTATACACTGATCAAACGATATATGCTAACTAACAAAGTTTTCGCATTAATAAAGCAACAAACCATCGATTCTGTCTCACCGAAATATAAAGTACAGCAAACTAAACCAAACACATCTAAACACGAGATATAAGCGTTAAAATTAACCAAAGTCCCACCACAAACTTTAAAGAATTAGTAAAGTAACTAACATAGCATTCAAAAAATTAAACTATTCCACACTTTGTCAAAGCATATCTCTAACTATAACAATGTTAATTTTAGAATAACATGGTAATATTTTTAACAAACAATTTATCATAAACCTTGTCTAATTATCATATATCTACGAATATATGTCTTAAAGCGTAACAAAGCTCTTCATAATTAATATATATGGCTACATGCATTCATCTGAAACTATGAATGTAAATACACAATGACAAACCTGACACACTTAAACATGAATAAACTGTTAACTTTAACAAAGTTCCCCACCTAACAACAGTAAAGTAACTAACATAGCATACAAAAGACATAACCTTATTCAGACTTTGTCAAACATATTCTCACATAACAATGATTAGATTTTATATTAATATGGTAATATTTAACAAAAAATCTATTCACAACAGTGGCTAATTATCATTACGCATAGTGCCAACGAGTTGCCACTTTTTTAAGCCCTTTTCTAGCCTTCCTGAGGCCCGTAGAATAGCCCTAATATGGGTGTTACCCCTAGTTATAAGGTATGAGATTCGATTGGTGTTATTACCCAAGCTGCTAGGATGCTTGCCTAACATGAAGTTGTCTTCTATCACTTTAGCCTAAATTTTTTCGGGATCAACGAATATACTCTACTACTAAAAGTTCCATATCAATAAAACTAACATATGCATAGCATGAACTAAGAAAATAATGTACAACGACAAACCTAACACAACTTACACACGAATTCCACACTTAACACCAGTAAAGTAACTAACAATGCAGCAAAACGTAACCTATTCAAACTTTTTTCCAAGCATATCTCTAGCATATTAACGTGAATCTTACATTGACACAGTAACAGTTAGCAAAAATTTATCGTAACCTCGTCCGATAAGGTTTTAGTCCAACGAATATATGCTAACTAAGTCACACCCATTCGTTCACAAAATCATTCATTATCTTACAAAAATTATCATAAGATAATCATAAATTTTATGATATCCAACAAATTGATTGCATACATACAAAGTTTTATCCAAAACATAACATAAAAAATATAGCAATATTTCTCATCTAAGTTTCAATAACAAGTAAAAAAATTAAGTTCCTTTGAATTTATAAAATAACCATAGTAAAAGGTAATTAGTGTGTTACCAAAATTTAACCAGGCCCAGCTTATATATCAGTAAATCAGTAAAAATCAAACACACGTCCCCTCCCCGCCCTCCGCCTTTTAACCTACCTACCCGCCCAAATGGACCTTGGATCTATGATCTATTTTTTTTTTTTTTTTTTTTTTTTTTAATCAATTACCACCACCGCACGGGCAAAGCCCTTTTCAGGGAGGGGGCAGAAATAAAATAACAGGAAAGCCCACCCAACCCAAACCTAACGCAAACTCTCAGGTGTGCGGCAGACGTGGGTTTTAAAGAGAGGGAAAAGTTAAATGATCTAGCTAGGAAAAAACCCCCGAAGAAATGCAAGGAGATCCAGGAGAACAGAAGTGGCTGGAAGAAGGGGCACAACAACGAACGAGTTCTAGATTGTTCAATGCTCACGGAACAACAAATACATGCCCGAGAGCATGCAGCCCCTTGTATTCGAGGGCGACCGCAAGGAGGTTGGAATGCGTTGTGTCAACTTCCTACTGAGCATCTACGTTGTAGTACCTATAGAAAAGATAGTGCGCCAACGTCACTGCAGAGATAGAGGTTCAAGAGAGTTAGAAAGTAGGGACAAGTTAATTAGTCTCTTAGCTTAGACTCAACCTTTCTAGTCTAATAGAACGGGTGGAGCCTGGAGCCCCCCCAGAGTGAGAAACGTACTTCAAAAACAAGGCGACAATAAGCGCCCCTATATATAACCCTGCGGCTAAAGTAGCGTTTTTGTCAGTATTCATTTCGGATAAACATAGTACAGAAAAAATTAAGTTCTTCTAATACCACTACACATACAATTATATGCTAAGCTTACACATGTTTTCACATTAATTTAAAAGCTAACATAGTCATCTACAGAACTTAAGAAATTGATAATGTACAATGACAAAACCTAAACACACCTACGGACGAATAAACTACTAGCATGAACAAATCCACTTAGCAACAGTAAATACCTAGCACAGCGTACAAGACGTAACCGATTCACACTTTTCAAGCATATCTCTAACATATCAAAGTTAATTTTACATTAACACTATTGATTACGTCGCATTTCGAGTATCCTTTCGGATAACATAGCACCAAAAATGAGTTTCTTTATTATTACTAACCAGCGAAATTATGCAACATAACAATGTTTTCACATTAATAAGCTAACATAGCATCATATGAACTAAGAAAATATGTACAAAACGACAAAACCTAACACAACTTACGCCCGGATAAACTGTTAACATTAACAAAGTTCCACACTTAAACACCAGTAAAGTAAACTAACATTGCATACAAAAACGTAACCATTCATACTTTTTCCAAGCATATCTCTAACATATTAAAAAACGTTTAATTTGACCATTGACACAGTAATTATTTAACGAGAATTATTTATCCGAGTAACCTTTCCTACTAAATTTTATTATACAGGACCAGAGCGAATAAACTGCTAAATATAACAAAGTTGTATCCAAACATAACATAAAAAAAGTTCTTGAATAAAAATATCATATAAATTGCTAATATTTACTGCATTTTAAGCAGTAAAAATCAGTAAATCAGTATTAAACCATCAACCCCTCCCCACCCCTCCCTCCATGACCTTTATGATATATTAATCTATTGATTCAGTCACATTTCGACGAGTATCATTTCGGATAAAAAAAGCACAAAATAAGTTCTTTATTTACTAACCATCGAATATACACTTACACCGTCCACAAACGTTTTACTTTAATAAAGTGCAATACTTATTAACGATAGCCGAACTAAGAATATAAATGTTACAACGGACAAACCGTAACACCCCCCCCCAATATATAAAAAACCCCCATAACTTTTTTTAACGTATATTAATTTAAACTACTAACATTAACAAACTTCCGCAGCGTAAACAACCCTAGTAAAGTTATAGCCCCTCTAAGCATCTTCGTACCAATATGTAACTATACCCTAAAATACCACTTAATTAATTATTTATAAAATTAATATCCATATCAAGAGCAATCAGGACTAACATCCCATACAAATTCAAACACAAAACAGCCACAAGCCACACATTTCGTATCATATTTACGGATGAGAAACGAAAATTTCATATATTTTCGGATTATACTAAGACAAGCACTAAGCCCGTTCTCTTGTAAATACCACTTATATAATAAAATCATTGACTCCAATCTTCCAAGTCAAGTAGCAAAGAATTTTACTCTTAAGATCCAGAGGTAGAGCGAGAATTTCTAAATGAAATTCAATTATTATATAGCTATTTATAATTGGGTTTTTTCCTTAATTTATATGCAAAATAGCTCTTTTTTTAACATTTTATATAAAAATTTTAATAATTTAGTATACTTTTTACCATTTTAATTTCAATTATTTAAAACCTAAAAAATATTGGGTAGGAGCTACCTACCTGGCCTACCCTATATATACGCCCTGATATATATATATAATATATATAATATATATTATATATATATATATATATATATATATATATAATATATATATATAGTAGTAAATTATTATAATATATATATATATGTAGTATATATATATATATATATATATATATATATAGATATAATTATATATATGTATATATGTTATATATATATATAAGTTTAGTCATATATATATATATAGTATATATATAGTATATATATGATATATATATATATTAATATATACTATATAATATATATATATATATATATCACCCTATAAAATACCTATATCACTATAATAATATATTATATATTATATATTAGATAAACGGTATATGAGTATAGGAAAAATCTTTTAAATTTTGATTTTATGTATTAATATTTTCAAACCCTTTGAGCAGTGCCTAAATATGATCCAAATTCAATTATAAAATTAAAAAAAAAAGAAAATTATCATTATATTTAAATCCGTCTTGGAATATATATAACTTATAGCCCCTACAAATATTGATATATATTAGTATATATAAATATATTGTATTATACTTATTATACCTATTTATATATATTATAGTATCCTTGTAATTATACATATATATACTTTATATAATCTTACCAAATATAAAATATAGAGTATATAACTTAGTATACTATGTTGAAAGCCTACTTTATAGACTTTGAAACGATAAACTGCTCAAAAAAATTTGTAGAAATCTCTCTTCCCTATATATCTTTTAAAAAAAAAATATTTTAAATAAACAAAAAATCATGTTGATGCACAGTATAAAGATTGTTTTTAAACTAACAAAAAATACGAAAAGAAATTACATTCACCCAACTCTAGGTCCCTTAACGTCCGCAGAGTCACTTAAAGTCACTTGAGTCAACATTTCATAAGTTGAGTCCTGATCAAAAAACGCATTTATTCTACAATATATATATATAATATATATATATATATATACTAATATATATATATATATATATATATATATATATAATATATATATATATATATATAATTATATAATACATATAATATATAATATTATGTATATATATGGGGTGTAATTGCTTACTAAAATGCATTAAAACGCAGATTAAAAAAACTTAATGAAGATTCGATAACCAACGTGCATTTCATTGATAAGAACAATAATTTCTACATTTTCAAGGAGAGACAGAGAGAGAGGAGAGAGAGAGAGGATCACGAGAGAGAGAGAGAGAGAGAAATGTGTCAGAGAGAGAGAGAGATGTGAGAGAGAGAGCAAGAGAGTTAGTGAGAGACACGCTAATTTTTGGCCACTCGTGGCCCACCCGTCGAGAGGCCAATCCGAGAGAGAGAGAGGACGAGAGTACTAATTGGCATCCAAAATATTATCCATTCTCATAAAAGTATACTATTATATCTTTCTTCTAGAGGACATTTCTTTCTTTTTGTCTTATTTTATTGCAATGTGGCCGGCATAAAGCCCCATGCGAGTGGCAGCAAATTTGAACCATTCAAGGAGGGTGAAAAACATTTTTCGTAGGATCGACAAAAAGATTATAGATGTGATTGAAACTGTGAGCGAGTCACATTCCGTTATCCTTATTCCACGTAAGCTTAAAGAGGACGCTAGAGTCAAAAAAAAAGCCCATGAAATTTTTTGGAGGAGATGCCAGCGAATCACAAAAAAAAAAAGGGGTGACCCCCTTCCCTCTCAGCAATACAAAAATTATC
>JABUQX010080077.1:57500-60076 GCA_015478945.1 Trachelipus rathkii
TTAATTTAATTTAATTATAATTTTTATTTATATATATATATAATATATATAATAAAAGATATGTATATACTTCATATATATATAGTATAAAATATATATAGTATCAGATAATATGGACATTTTATAAGTGCCGTTGACTCCGTTTAATATTAGTTAGGTTAATTTAGGTTAAGTTTGGTTAGTTAGGTTAAGTTAGGTTAGGTTAAGTTAGGTAGGTTAGGTAGGTTAGTTACCCAAAAATTTAATGTATTTATCCCTAAAATTATAAAAATAACGATACATTAATTATTGATTTCGCTCCTGGAGTCAACCATTTATAAATAGCCTATATATATATATATATATATATATATATATATATATATAAATTAACTATAAATTTCTATTATTTTTATATATATTATATATATATATATATATATATATAGAACGTATATATATATATAGATATGTAATATATACTTATTTTTATTAAAATCAAAATAAAATTAAATAATTTATTAGTTCATTAATAAATTTTTTTATAAAAAATCATATATATATTATATATATATATATATAATAGTATATTATATATATACTATATATATATATATTATATAATATAATATATAATATATATAAATAAATATATTATATATTATATATATATATATATATATAGTATAATATATGTATAATATATTATAGTATATATAGATATATATATATAATTATATATACATATAGATATATTGTTATATTAGCCTATATATATATATAGTACTATATACCGATTATATATATAATATATATATATATATATATATATATATATAAATAATATTAGTATATATATATATATATATATATATATATATAGTATATAATATATATATAATATATATATGATAAAATATATAAATATATATATATATATAATATATATATAAATAGAGAGTATATTACGATATAATATAATATATATATATATATATATATATATATTATATATATTATTTATAGTTGATAGAAGTGCCAATATATAGTGAGATTGACAGTTGACTATGCACATAGATTTCTTTCTGAGTCCTCTATTTAAAATATTTAATCTCCATCATTCTTGTTTTTTTTACAAGCCTTTCTAGTCCTCTGTCATCATATGTACAATTTCAAAATGCAAATTAATGACTATATACTCATAATATTGAGTATATATATATATAGTGAGTAGTCTACCACACTATAGTTATATAATTAAGTTATTATGAGCATTCGATTGCCGTTGTATATTACTAAGCTTACTCTAGTGAATGTACTTCCTATTACTAATGAGTAGTCTATTTTCTATATCACTTAATAAGACTATATTTATATATATAATATATATATATATAATATAATATTATATAAAATGGAAATACTGTTATATATAATATTAAAAGATATTCAAAAGAAACAAGTAATATAAATGTGGATAGAGAATAATATATATATATATAAATTATTAATATATATATATATAATTAATTAATATTATATTATAATTAATATTATTAGAATTACTACAAATAAATAATATACGAAAAAATAATTTTAACTTTATATAACAATAGTTTCGCATAAATATTAAATAAAAAAAATTTTCTGTTTGTAATTTGGCAAATATAATTTTATAATAAATAATTAATATATACATTTAATAAATGCTTATTAGTGTATATTATTACATTATATATAATAATATAATATTATAATATATATATTATTAATATATATATATTATATATTAATTACATGCATATACGAAATGAACACAGGGTTTAGATCACACTTATATATACACACATATTACATCATATGACACTTATACACACTATGATACCAGCTTATAAGAATGCATATACACTTACTCCATAGACTGACTTTAACCATCATAAATCCCAATATATATACACTTTACCTACATCAATACTCACACAGACACTTTCACTTACATTCATTACAACCACTATGACTCACTATTATACAAGCGGCTTATATACCACTTAACCATAGACACTTTAACACATTAGTACTACATTAATACACTATCCAACTCAACACATAACACACAGTAATTACACTATACATCTTATTAACATTCCTACACTCAGATATTTTGATTATCACTACTCAACTTTGATGCCTCAACTTTATAATGCCTCAGCTATATGAGCTCTAGCATATGATATGCTATATACCCAACTTTAATAGTATTGTAATTCACGCAGCATTGATATCATTTTCTTAAATCCATATTATCTAGTACCTTTATCTACCCCACATCATAGGAACAGAGCTAATATTATGTCTTCCCCAGTTCTAATTGAACATCAGGCGCCGCATGCGCCCTCCGCGCGAAGGCTGACAACCCCGCACCCGCAGGTGCGACCCGCCTCGTCCCCGCCGCGGTTTCCTTCCCGCCCGCCACGTGCGCCCCGCAGGCGCAATTAATTTCGCGTTCCCCCCGCCGCTGTCGCCCGAAGGCGCAATATTCTGCAGGAATGAAAAATATATATACATACTACATGCATTTTATTTCATACTAAACATTT
>JABUQX010080078.1:0-2500 GCA_015478945.1 Trachelipus rathkii
GGGGGGCTCTGGTTTCACCCGGTTTTGGATAAGGGTCGAGTCATAAGGCAAGGCTTAATAAACTGGTTCTTGTTACTTTTCCAGTTCATTGACCCGTGCTATCTTTGCGGCGCGATGTTGGTGCTTTATTCTTTCTATAGGTACCGCAGCGGAAAGGTGCTCGAGGGGAGCTTTTCACTCGCGTACCTCCACCTTTACGTCGCCCTCCTAGCACAAGGGGTGCTGTTGTCTGCACATGAGTTTTGTTTTGATGTAGGTAACTCCAGGCTAGGTTGCTGCGTGCCTCCTTCTTTCCTGCCACCTCTGTCTGTGGAATTCTCTTCCATCTTCTGTGTTTCTGCTGATTTTAAATCTCCCCCACTTCAAAGCCTGCGTCGGTGCTCATCTGCGTTATTTGCTTTAGTTTGTTGACTTATGAGGCGTGCAACACCCCCTCCTTGAATAGGCTCTGCCGTGAGTGGTGGTGACAATAAAAAATATATATTAAAATATATATCTTATATATAGCCTATATATTTATATAGTATATATATATATATGATATATATATATATATAATTATATATATATACTATAGTATATAATTATATATATATATATATTATATTATAGGTAATATATATATATATATTATATATATATATATAAAGTATAGTATATATATATATATATATTATATATATATATATATATATAATATAATATATTATCTTATATATATATATATATTATATAATATAATTATTATATAGATAATATGTATAATAATATATATATATAGTGTTATATATATTATATATAATATATATATATTATATAATATTATTATATATATATCAATATACTATAATACTCTATATCTTAATATTATGAAGATATATTACATACGTAATATATATATAGTCGTTATCGTATATAATACTACTATAGGTGATGGCCATAACGTATATAGCTATACTATATCATATGTATTAGGTAATATATATATAATATAATATATATGACTAGTAGTATAAGTATACTTTACGTAATTATATATTTGATTAGACCGGACTAATATATATATATATACATAAGGTATATATAAGGCTAAGTATGTAGCTATGTAATATATTAATTATATGTATATATTAAATAATTACATATACTATATATATATAGTTATATCCTCTAAGTAAGAGTCGTGTATTTATTAGTATAACTAGGTATATATGATTGTATAGTGTGTGTATATAATATCGTGTGATAAATAATCGTACCTATAAAATATAGATATATAGTATATATATAAGTGCTATATTAGGTATACTAGATTAATTATACATACGTAATATTATATAGTAAAGATAATAGTATATATTACTATATATACCTGCTAATAGTTTATAGTTATATATATAAAATTATTATATGATATGTTATAGTATAATAGATATTATTACGTGTATAGTATATAATATATAGGTATTAGTAATATAGAATAAATTATCATAGCTATAGTATTAAGTAAGGTCGCGTCTGATAATCAATATAGTATATAATATATATACGTGATACATAGTATAAGTATATATAAATATATATAATATAGGCTATATATATATTATAATTAATTAAAATAAGTAGTCTAATATTTAAATTAAAAAGTGTATTAACAGTATTATCATTTATAGTTACTTTATATATATTATCTAGTATATTTATATTTATAGATATATATTTATATAGATAGATAGAATAACATACTATATATATATTATATATATATATAAATATATATATTATTATTATTATTTCTAATATATGTATATAGTAATATATATATTATATAACTAGTGGATATACTATATATTATATATTATATATATTTATATTATAGAGTATATAAGTTATATATATAAATATGATAATATACATATATATAGTAGTATATATATTATAAAATATAGTTATAGTAGTTATATACAAGGCAGTGGCGTATTTAGGGGGGGAGACCAGAGGGGCCATGGCCCTTCCCCAGAAATTTTCCTCAGACACCTGAAAATTTCTACGTTCATTGTCCGGAAATATCTGAAGAATGGCACCAGTCTAAATTAATTCTTTATATAATTCGTCGCAGTCCAGGGAGGGCAAATTTCGTAAGCTCATTTAGTTAAACTATAAGCTTGAAACGCATCAGAGAAAATCAGCAACAATTAAGAAAGTGTTCCAGTTGATTATCTTTGAAGAAATGTATAACGCATCTGAATCTGAATCTAGTATTGAAAATTGCGTGTACCAAAAATTGAAGCAAATTCAAAATTCTGACCGCAACATTCTACTTCCGGACCCACATACTTCATTTATCGGCATCATGCCATTTTTTTTATTATAACCAATTTTGTTTGGATGTTTAATATCAACGATTGAGGAGAGAGGTTTTTAGTTTTCCTTTGCAACTTGGTCATACCCGAAAACGGGTGTAAGTGTGCCATAATCGAAAAGGACTAAAATATTGTGT
>JABUQX010080078.1:7500-30495 GCA_015478945.1 Trachelipus rathkii
TAACTAATAATATTATATATATATATAAGTTATATATATAATTATTATATATATATATATATATATATAATATATATATTATAATATTATATATATATATTTATATATATATATTAATATATAGTATAATATATTATATATATTATATATACATATATAATATATATATATATATATATATATATATATATATTATATATATAATAGTATATATATATAATAGATATATATATATACGTATATATATATGATATACTTATTAATTATTATATATGTATATTATATATATAGTATATATATATATATATATATGATATATATATATATATATATATATTATATATATATAATATTATATTATATTATATGATATTATATATATATAATATATATAGTATATAATATATTATATCAATACTGTGGACAGAGGACTAAAAAATCGCCTGCCAAATGATCCTGTCATATATAATATATTGCTTCTCTACAAATTTTTTTTATGTTTAAAATTCCAGGTTAGAACCCATTAAAAATTTAGGTATATGATAAAGTTTTGTTAAGTATAGCACAGACAAATCTGTGCTACTTAAGCAAAACTTATCATAACCTTACTTATTTTTTTTGAACGTAAAAAAGAAATAATATATGAAAACACTGTGGCGAATCCGACAAAGCAACCTTCGTCAGCTGCCGCCGGATAGCGAGGCGGAGGGGTTCTAAACCTCCCCCTTAGTTGTTTGGTGAAGCTCCAACTCGTTAACTCTCGCCAACCGCTACAGCTATCACTGGGTTCGATCTGATATAGTATCGGATTATGTTCGTTGGCCCGCGGTGACCATGCTCCCGTTTGACACCAACCCTTGGCCACAGATCAACTGCTCCCGCCCTCCTCCTATTTTCCCGACTTGATCCTCTACGCCGAGTGAAGCACCTCGGTGATTTTACCAAAGCCGCCCGATTCCTTGAAAACGGACGTAGGTTTAGCCCGTTCCCTTCCCGTTCCCGACTTCCCTTAAGGGAGTGAAGCACTACGTGGATTTCCCTGCCCGTCCGTTCCGACTCCGATGACTGGACGTGGGTCGTCTCCGGCCCGCCTTCGCTCGACCGCGCCCGTCCCCCCTTGGCAAGGGCAACCTTTCGGGGATGTTCCCGTGACCCTAAACGTCCGGACCGGGGCCACTGACTCAGTGAATTCACCCGGCCGGCCGCACCTTTCTCCCTGGTGAGGGCAACTCTTTTGATGGTTTTCACGGCGGTGGAAGCCAGTTAGTTTACTAACGCGGTAAGTCGCTAAATGAACAATTTCCCTACTTCTGTTGCCTTGGTTGACAAGGGCCTTTTTTCCCTCAAGCTTTTCAATATTATCGGGGACAACAAGAAAAGAACATGACGATTTTCAATTTATAATTTCAACTGACAGCCACAACCTCTTCAAATTGTCAGCAATAAGAGCCAGCCATTTTGCCGGAGAAAAAATAACAAAAGACGGCTAATGAAAACAAGGTAACAAATCATTAACAAAAATAAAGAAGAATTGGACGTGCCAGAGATTACCCTTAATAGCGACAGCCCAACGAGCGTCCCCTATGGTGGCATCCACGGACCCACTGCCGATATTGCCGTTAGTGGCCCCCTATTGGCAGGGTTCCACAATAACTCTGCTGTAGTTCTCGCTGTCCGCCAGTTGCGGTGATGGACTTCAATGTTCCTGATTCCGCGGCAATTTCCGCGGAAGTTAGGCGCTTATACACGCACTTTTTCCTTCGATATTTGGAACAGTTTTTTGGTTCGAGAGCTTCCTTCAATAATTTTAGAAGAAGCCCTTAATGATTTCCCTAGGAAGTCGCTTGACAGTTGTTTGAGAAATCCCTGAAGAATGCTGTAACAATTAATTCCAATCCCGCGTCAGTTGACAAATCCCGTATCAGTTAATTGATCCCTTAATGGTTCCACCTGTAACAGACAGAACACTCATTAACCCCATTATCTAATCTAACTCCTACATACAGGCATCCACTAGCCTCATTAACTCTACCAAAGGAGTGGAACTTGACCTCTCACGGTTCTTCTCTTATCTGCTTACCGCTCACTCCGTTAGCGCTCTCAATATTTTAATTAAGGCCACACAGGCTCCTTATCATGACTGCCTCGCTAACATATTATCCTACACTTTAAATTTAAAAAGAAACAGAAAGATGAAATAAATGATAATTAACCTAACACTAAAATGATGAAAAAGTAATAAAGATGACCATAAAGAATAATAATAATAATAAAAACCCTCAATTCACTACAATAATATTGTCATAATGATTAGAGAAATGGGTATCATTTATTTGAAGGTTTAGGTCTAAATTACTTTTATATTGTTTATTACATGCACACAAATGCATGCCTATTTTTATATTAGGCATTATGTGTGCATGCATGCAGATTTGTAAATTTCTTGATTTATGCACTTTAATATCTTTGTTTGTTTACATATTTCAGCATTTTAGGAATCTTTAAAAGTATTTATGTATAAGTATAAACAGCTGTCCTACAGAATATACGCTTGTCGATATTGAACCAATATTATATCAAAACTTCTATTACAGTTTACTTACCATCATTGGAAATATAACACTTGTAACAGAACTTATAAATAAGGTATGTTAGAATAACATGCTTAGGAATAATATATGCTTGACTAATGGTTGTTAATATATGAAAGTAAAGAATTATATGATGTTTCATTTATAAAGTGGTTTTATGTCTTCTTTTGTAGGAAATCTCCATTCAAAAGAATCCATAAAACCCTCACAGATAATTGGAAAATTAATAGGGTAGGTTTCTTCAGTGTAATTATTTATTATTATTTAATGTTAACCAGTCAGTTAGTTTTCATAACTTTTGTCATATAGAGAATAATCCAGCATGTTTAGTTAATCGTGTAAATTCAAGTAGTTTTCAAGAGCACTTAAAATTTGAAATATATTTAATTTGTTGATTTCATGCATGGATGAAAATACCTAAGATAGAGTATTTTCCTTTCCAGGTTTTATGTGTTGGACCTATTTTATATGTGGGATTATTTTATGTTTCGGATTTATTTTTATGTTTCGGACCAATTTTATGTTTTGAGGCTTTAATTTATATGTCATCCTTTTTATGTTCCGGTCTATCATTATGTTAATTGGAATCTCTCAGTTTTAGACAAACCTTTGTCTTGGGATTAGTCTTGTTTGACAATTCTATACCTTGGGCAAATTTTTGCCAGAATTGGAGAACCTTTTGAGGGACAACAAGTTTTTTAAAGATAAGCGGAATCATTCCTTATTACATTAACATCTTGGATTTGGGTTTATTTATTTTTCAAGGGTCTTAATGGAATAATTATTAAATAGGGCAAGGTCATTTCAATTCACCGTCGTGGTTGGAGGATAGTTAAACTTATTTTTGTAAAGAATATTTATGGAATTCTTCCAATTCCTAAAATCGATTAAAGAGTAAGCATCTATTGAGTTTATATGAATTATATAATACAGACTTAATTATTTTTTTGTAAATGTTTAGATTTCTTTACTTTGTCGAATAAAAGTAAGAAGTAATTCATCTCGTCATTATCCGCTGTGTTATGTGCTTATTTATTTAAATAAAATTTATGTATTTTTGTTCTACGAATATGATAATTCTTTGCTTCTTTATTTCCTCTACCTTTCTTTTGTATTGACATCTTCAGAGGAATTCCATCACCGCCCAGTTTCCCTACTATTATCCACTTTCTTATTGTTAATGGTTCAAGTGATCATCGTTTTCTTCTTCTTATCTCGGTCTTTCCTTTCGGACGAATTTCCGGATGTTATACTGGCACACGAGCAGTCCCTGTGTCTTACCCGCGTTGGAGTAAAGTTTAGGCTCTGCACGCTATCCGGTGGCCCACGGAGGGGAAATTAAACAGCTTCGCCTGTTTTCCGAGTTAATTTCTTATATCGTACGGATCTTGCTTCAAGACTTCTTTCAACGGAAGGCCATTTGGTCTTGAATTGACGTGTTAGGTGGTCAGTCAAGCTCTTCGGGGGCACGCACTTGTCAGAGACATTTTTCCCTCCAGGTTTCTGATTAAGTTCGTGCTTGAATAAAAACCACAAGAGAGCTTGAACACCGACCCTCCCTTACAGCGGATGCGATAATTTGAAAATGTTGCGGAATTGCAATTAGCCGATTGCCTATATCATTCCGCAATTCCGCATTTTATTTTCTTTGTTGTGTGATTTATATTATTAGTAAAGTGTAAATTTATTTTTCATTTTTTATGGTTTTGTAGAAATAGCAGGTAATCCTGAAAGTTGGTAAAATCAGGTAATCATGAAAGTTGGAGACAAATTATCATTTATGTCATTTTATATTGTTATTTATTATGTATTTATAATCATATTATGAATTCAAACATGTGTTACTTATATATATATATTTTTCTTTTAGTTATTTAATTGACAAAGTTCTCTTAGTTGTTCTCAGTTATTATAGATGCCCAGTGCAATGAACTTTTGGAATAATTAATTAATTGGAATAATTATGTGGAACGTTGAATATTATTATTAATATAACCTTGTGTCCAAAGTGCCACTCTTATAGAAATATAAAACAATCCATTCTTGTGAAGTGTTGTCATAGGAGTGTTTTCCTATTAAAAATAAGGTTAGTAGTGAAAAGATGCTTGAGAGATAATAAATATTAATATCGAAATAAATATAAATTGTAATGTTGAATTACTTACTTATCACAGCGGATCATCAGGTGAAGTCATCGGTTTGACAAGTCAAGAAGATGGTCATTGAATAGAAGAAACCCCCTCCAAATTTGATACTAGTTAATGGTCGGGGTAAGTCTAAAAAGAAAAAAAATAAATTAAATAAAATTAATTATTATAAAATTGATATTAAATAATTATATGTCATAAACATTATATGTTATGTAATTGATCAGTAAAGTGAAGAGCATGAATACTTACTTAAATTCTCTCTTCAAGGTTTCTATTTTGATGCTTCGTGCAAAACTTTCTATTGTTGGTGTTGAAATTCTTCATTTCAAAGGTTTCTATTTCTAGTCCTAGTTCTGATGTTGGAATTGGACTCGTCGGCAAAGTTTTGGATTTTCTTTCAATTTGGAATTTCTTTTATATGTTATAATTGAAATCTTCGTTTTGAAGTCTTCTTCAAGATTCAAAGTACTGACCTTTTTCTTCAATCGTATATATAAATCTAACTTCACCTTGAACTTAATGTTTTTGGAATTTAGTGTAAGAACACTTTAACAATTTTTGTCTTGTGGAAAAGTTGTAATAACAAACTTTCATCTAGAAAATACAACTGTGAAGTGAAATACTCAATAATTAAAGAATAATCTAACATATGTGATTTTATAACAATATTGGAACCTATGAAAAGTGCTGAAAGAAATATATATGTTGATGGATAATAACATTGTCATAGAAAACTTGAAGTTTAAAAGTGTATATAAATATATTTATTTTGTACTGTTGATATTAAAACAACCTTATGGTTTAATCTTTAAACGTAATTTGTAGTTGTATTTGGATTTGTAATAGTATTTATTTTCGAAAGCTATATTGCTTCATTTTCTATATTTTGAAAGCTTAATTGCTTATTTACCTATAATTTATATAATTGATACCTTATTTTTGCATTGACAACCTTATGGTTAATATTTCATTTATATAATATTTACTATATTATCATTGTATTGTACTTTGTTAATTACAGCCGTTTGGCTTATTACTTGATATTATTGTCATTATAGTTTACTTTATTATATCACATGGTATATATATATATAATTGATGTCATCTTGTTACTTTATTTTTGTATTCACAACCATATGGTTAAATTTTTCATTCATATAAATATTTACAATATATAATTGTACCTTGTTAATTACAGCCATTTGGCTAGCTGCTGAATATTATTGCCATTATAGTTAATTTAATTACAAACATCAGGTTAAAATACTTTACTTCTTTGTACGTTGTATATTCCTATTTACGTATTAATAACCGAATGGTTCTTAGAATATATTGATACAGCATTTTGCTATTACCGTTTATTAATTTTTTTTGTCATAGATATTATTTAACACCGTTATGGTCCTCAAGAAATGAATGATTCATAATTGTAGTACAGTGAGTATAAACTCAATTAATAAACCTTGCCATTATTATATTAATCTATTATATACTAAATATTACTATATAACTATTTAAAACACAAATTGGTATATCTAATTCATTTTACATTGATAAAACAGTTTTTAGTAGCAGAGTTTCTCTCTATTCCTCATTATTTGTTTTCCTTTGCTTGTTTTTTTGTTTTCTCCCTTATCTTAGGTTTTTGAAAAACACAGAGAGAAAAGTGAACCTGTTAATACTCCCCTTTATAGACGAGCTGGTTACGAATGAAGGTCAAGTTCACGTGGACAATAAACCCACGTTAGAATAACTTTGTGTTCACACCGACCGTTGGACGGCAAGAAGCAGAAGGAATGCATATATTCGTCAGGTCTTATCCGTGGACCGATTAAAGTGTGATATTTAACCATTTTTTCAATACATTATCTTATTGACTTAGTATTATTAGAACATTGACCATAATATAGGAGAAGTGGATCTTTTATTTGAGGTGCTCGTAGTTGTCATTAAAACCGTAGCAGGTAACCTTCGCTCTCCTCAAAAATAGAATTAAATTTTAATTTGGCGCTGAACAGGGACTTGATTGTCTTTTGTTCCCGCCGGCGCGCAAGAGTAGTGATTGGTTCACCAATAATCACTGAAATTCTTAACCCATCATCCAGATTTATTTAGGTATTTGTAATGGCTGAACTTCTAGATCCAGATAATCCTGGACCACAATCCCAAATAGGTAGTTTAGATGAGAATTTAAAACCTGAATCATGGGAAAAGGTTGAACTAGATTCTTCTGGAAAAATACACCTTGTTGCACAGACAGAGGAAAGTAATCCCCAAGCTGACACTGACATTGAAAGGACTATTCCTAACCCCGATGGTAAATTAATTCCCATATCTACTTTGTTGAAATTAAAAACAAAACTCCAGAAAGAGAAAATCTTAGTGAGTGATAGATTGGCTCAACAAGGTCAACAATACAGTAACATTGACAGAAAGACTCACCGAGATGACCCGAAACCCTTAGTTAGTGAGAATTCCCTTAGAGATAAAGGAGAAGCCAACTCCTTAGCACTTTGTGTAGATGTAGATGGGCAATCCAAGAGTCTATTCAGATCTCCACAGCCCACAAATTATGATAAGGAAATAGTTGAGAAAAGGTTGGTTTCTCCCAGTCGAAATCTCAACTATAATCATACACCTTTTGATACTTTACAAAGTACTTTGTCATTTTATAAACAAGATAAAATCTCCTTAAACAAACCAGTGTTCAAACATAGAATACCGGATAAACACAAGAAACCTTTGATTATTTACAACAGTAACTTGGCCCCTGGTATTAATAGATATATATCTCCTAATAGAGAACAAGTACATAGTGCATATACTACCGTAGCACAACAACAGAATAGACGGTTTACCCCAAAGCGGTCAACCACCTTGTCTTGTCATACCACTCCAGAAGCCAAAGTTGGACGGGCCTGCCCTTCATAACATAATAAAATCTGTTCCGCGTTGACTCCAAATGCAGTACGTCATTTAGAATTATTTAGAAGGAGCTATTAGTCTTTAAATCAACTGGTAACAAGGCTTAAGAATTACAGAACAATGCATCCCGTATATCCTACTTATTAATAAACCCCATTATTAAGATAATCATTCCCCCGTGTTATACAGAGTAGCCCTCCTAAGAATTCCTATAATGGTTATTCCTATGGAAAAAATTCTTATAATCCACCACCTCCGAATGTATCAACTTGCACGAATGTCCCCCGTACACATGTTGACCGAAAGAACATAGTATGTGAGTATTGTAATAAGGTGGGCCATAGAATTAATCAATGCTACAAATACCTTGGTATTTGTAGTTATTGTAAGAAAGGAGGTCATAAGATAGCTGAATGCAGAGTTCGTAAGACCCCATTGTTGTTTCCTCAAAATAGTCATAGTCAGGGGATAGTTTGCTTGCTTTGTCATAAATCCCATCCTGGAATCAGTTGTTTGAAAAAGACTTTCCCGAAACAGATTGAGAAAAATAATAGAGAGAATTCAAGTCTTCAAGTTTCTCCCATAACATCTTTTTCTAAAAATATAACGTCAGAAACTGACACTCATAAATTCTCTTTGAAGGTAAATGATCTTCCTTCCCAAAATGATACCCCATCATTACCCCCTCGTAGGTATGTAGAAACTTGTGAATGTTGCCATTTATCCCATTTGGATGGAAAGTGCATGGGTGCTGTAGTTGAAAGTTCTTCCCAACCGGAATCATCGGTAGACTGTCCTTCTCCATCTATAGCAGTGCAAAACCCGGTGGAGAAAACCATCGTGTCAAATTCTGCTGTTCCCTTAGTTCAAAATGAAGTTATTAGTAAAAATGATATAAGTAGAAATGAACGGTCTTGTCGGCCTAAACAGTTGTCAAATTCTCATTCTCCAGCTAAAGAATTGAAAAAGCAAGTGGAGAAAAACCTAGTTTCAAAGTCAGTAGTGCCTGTAGTTCAAAGTATGAATGATTCAATTTGTAGGAATGATATTCATTCTTCGTCGGAAGATATCCTTGCGTTGAGTAACCTTTTTTGTCCTACTTCCCCTTTACATACCTCCGAAAGTAAAATACTTCCAAGTAAACTTTCTTTGAGTAAAGATTCTTTATTAAGTAACGCTTTGTTAAATACTTCTGTACAAACCCCGGAAAGTAAAAATCTTGTTATAAAAACACCTTTGTCCTCTTTGTCAACAATTGAAAGTCAAATTCCTTTGAAAAATAATCCTTGGTTAAATATAGAACGTAAACCACTTACAAACCCAGTTTCAGTTCCAGCATTAAAAACTAAAGTACGCACTGTACAAGTAAATTTCGATAAAAGAAGAACTGACTCATTTACAGTTCCTGTCGCTATTAGACCTGATAGTCAAAATTATTATGGTTGCTATGTTGACAGTGGAGCCATGGTTAGTTTGATTAGTAGTGAGTTTGTTTCCACATATTTAAAAGATTTAGAATTGTGGTCAACCGTTGCCCTGGGAATCAAAGAAATTAGCGGATTATACCGTAATCATCCTGTCCCTGTCTACCATTATATAGAAACGAAATTGTTCTTTCCCGAAACTAATTTCATCACAAAACCAATAGCTTTTGTGGTGATTCCTTCTGAATTTCTACCTGAATTGATAGTGTTAGGAGCTGTTGCCCTGAAAGAAAATGATTTGTTACCTGATTTAACTACTATGGAGTTAGTACGTCTAGTGGACGACTCTAGGATAGAAGTTGTATCGATGGATCCATTAGATTTATCCTCCCCGTCTTTTCGATATCAAGATATTATTTCCTTGTATGGTTCTCTTAAAATATAAGATGAAATGAAGGCATTCATTATAATTATTTGATTCACACTTCTTTAGTCCCGGAGAAAATTAGTAATATTTTATATACAGCAATATGCTACTTCGAAAGTAAAGTACAGCTATATAGCTAATGTATGTATTTTCTTAAAATTATTATTTTGTATATAATTGTGTAAATATAAAAGATTGTTAACACTCACCCAACAAAGTTAAAATGGGTGGAGGCAAGATTTAGCGGCGAAGAATGTAACGGGAGTCTGTTGTCGCTTCGCAATTTTATTTTCTTTGTTGTGTGATTTATATTATTAGTAAAGTGTAAATTTATTTTTCATTTTTTATGGTTTTGTAGAAATAGCAGGTAATCCTGAAAGTTGGTAAAATCAGGTAATCATGAAAGTTGGAGACAAATTATCATTTATGTCATTTTATATTGTTATTTATTATGTATTTATAATCATATTATGAATTCAAACATGTGTTACTTATATATATATATATTTTCTTTTAGTTATTTAATTGACAAAGTTCTCTTAGTTGTTCTCAGTTATTATAGATGCCCAGTGCAATGAACTTTTGGAATAATTAATTAATTGGAATAATTATGTGGAACGTTGAATATTATTATTAATATAACCTTGTGTCCAAAGTGCCACTCTTATAGAAATATAAAACAATCCATTCTTGTGAAGTGTTGTCATAGGAGTGTTTTCCTATTAAAAATAAGGTTAGTAGTGAAAAGATGCTTGAGAGATAATAAATATTAATATCGAAATAAATATAAATTGTAATGTTGAATTACTTACTTATCACAGAGGATCATCAGGTGAAGTCATCGGTTTGACAAGTCAAGAAGATGGTCATTGAATAGAAGAAACCCCCTCGAAATTTGATACTAGTTAATGGTCGGGGTAAGTCTAAAAAGAAATAAAATAAATTAAATAAAATTAATTATTATAAAATTGATATTAAATAATTATATGTCATAAACATTATATGTTATGTAATTGATCAGTAAAGTGAAGAGCATGAATACTTACTTAAATTCTCTCTTCAAGGTTTCTATTTTGGATGCTTCGTGCAAAACTTTCTATTGTTGGGGTTGGAATCTTCATTTCAAAGGTTTCTATTTCTAGTCCTAGTTCTGATGTTGGAATTGGACTCGTCGGCAAAGTTTTGGATTTTCTTTCAATTTGGAATTTCTTTTATATGTTATAATTGAAATCTTCGTTTCGAAGTCTTCTTCAAGATTCAAAGTACTGACCTTTTTCTTCAATCGTATATATAAATCTAACTTCACCTTGAACTTAATGTTTTTGGAATTTAGTGTAAGAACACTTTAACAATTTTTGTCTTGTGGAAAAGTTGTAATAACAAACTTTCATCTAGAAAATACAACTGTGAAGTGAAATACTCAATAATTAAAGAATAATCTAACATATGTGATTTTATAACAATATTGGAACCTATGAAAAGTGCTGAAAGAAATATATATGTTGATGGATAATAACATTGTCATAGAAAACTTGAAGTTTAAAAGTGTATATAAATATATTTATTTTGTACTGTTGATATTAAAACAACCTTATGGTTTAATCTTTAAACGTAATTTGTAGTTGTATTTGGATTTGTAATAGTATTTATTTTCGAAAGCTATATTGCTTCATTTTCTATATTTTGAAAGCTTAATTGCTTATTTACCTATAATTTATATAATTGATGTTACCTTATTTTTGCATTGACAACCTTATGGTTAATATTTCATTTATATAATATTTACTATATTATCATTGTATTGTACTTTGTTAATTACAGCCGTTTGGCTTATTACTTGATATTATTGTCATTATAGTTTACTTTATTATATCACATGGTATATATATATATATATAATTGATGTCATCTTGTTACTTTATTTTTGTATTCACAACCATATGGTTAAATATTTCATTCATATAAATATTTACAATATATAATTGTACCTTGTTAATTACAGCCATTTGGCTAGCTGCTGAATATTATTGCCATTATAGTTAATTTAATTACAAACATCAGGTTAAAATACTTTACTTCTTTGTACGTTGTATATTCCTATTTACGTATTAATAACCGAATGGTTCTTAGAATATATTGATACAGCATTTTGCTATTACCGTTTATTAATTTTTTTTGTCATAGATATTATTTAACACCGTTATGGTCCTCAAGAAATGAATGATTCATAATTGTAGTACAGTACATACGAGTATAAACTCAATTAATAAACCTTGCCATTATTATATTAATCTATTAATATACTAAATATACTATTATACTATTAAACACCAAATTGGTATACTATTCATTTTTACATTGAATAAACACGTTTTAGTACAGAGTTTCTCTATTCCTCATTATTTTGTTTTCCTTTGCTTTGTTTTTTTGTTTTCTCCCTTATCTTAGGTTGGTGGAAAAACACAGAGAAAAGTGAACCTGTTAATACTCCCCTTTATAGACGAGCTGGTTACGAATGAAGCCTGTCAAGTTCACGTGGACAATAAACCCACGTTAGAATAACTTTGTGTTCACACCGACACCTTGGACGGCAAGAAGCCAGAAGGATCGCATATATTCGTCAGGTCTTCCGTGGACCGATTAAGGTGTGATATTTTACCATTTTTTCATACATTAACTTTATTGACTTTAGTATTATTAGAACATTACCATAATATAGGAGAGTGGAATCTTTATTTGAGGGTGTCCTCGTAGTTGTCATTAAAAACGTAGCAGGTACCTTTCCGCTCTCCTCAACGGAAGGCCATTTGGTCTTGAATTGACGTGTTAGGTGGTCAGTCAAGCTCTTCGGGGGCACGCACTTGTCAGAGACATTTTTCCCTCCAGGTTTCTGATTAAGTTCGTGCTTGAATAAAAACCACAAGAGAGCTTGAACACCGACCCTCCCTTACAGCGGATGCGGATGTTTAATATATATATATATATATATATATATATATATATATATATAATATTATATATATAATATCATATATATTATATATATATATCTTATATCATATATATATATATATATATATATATATATATATATATATATATATATATATATAATATATATATATATATATATTAATATATATATATATTAATTATATATATATATATATATATAGTTTGCCAATCTATAATATAATTTACCAGGGTGCGGTGACGGGGACAACTCAAATGAGCCATGCAACTCTTTCTAACTCGACCTAATGAAAGGATTTTCATGGATTATATATTTTTGCAACTAGTATTGAAATTCAAATATGGGAAGGTGTGCTTGAGAGACATCAATTTTCTGCCTTTTTTGCTGAAAGTCTGTTTCTCTTTCATCATATATTAGCAGTATTGCTAAAGTACTCCTCACTTGAATACACTAGTTGGAGGATTAGGCAGGTATTCTTCACGTTACTTAAGCGTGGGTAAACATTTTGCTTTGCTTAATTAACTATCACAACTGATACCCACAGGATCGTCTTTGATATTGTATCTTAGTCGTTTTTCTTGTGATAGTTTTCAATCATTTGCTGATCTTTTGATAATGCGTGTGTTTCTTTATAACTACTGGACTGTAGAAATTTCTCAGTGAATCTGTTACTAATTTACTTGTAGAGATGTTGGTTCTGCTATTTATTTTTTTTTTCTTTTAATGGGTGGCGAATTATAGACTGGTTCGGATAGAAGTTTTACTGCACACAAAGTCAAGATCTAACTTGTTTTCTAATATGCGTTAACAAAAAATCTTGCTTTATAACGTAATCTAAGTAAGTTGCAATATGTATGAAGGTCATTATTTTCACAGAACCAAAGGTTTTTCTAGCTCTAGTTAATTACATCTTTCATTCTTTTTAAACCGTCATCATTTTCATTTGAAGATGGTTCAAAATGCTTCTTAGCGTTGAGATTAATGGTATTTACGTCGGAGACAGAAGCTGTAGAGGCACTGATTTTTTTGGTATTTTCTTCAAATGGTTTCAATAGCTTAATTCAGGGTGATATGATGTCATTTTCCAAATTAAATGATGTTAACTTTGGAATACGAATGGCGTCCAAGCAAGAGGTTCTTGAGCAATACTTCGTTCCATCATATGAAGTGTACTATTTCAGCGATTTTGAATGTCTTTGATAATCAAGATACGGAATTTCAAAGCGTTTTTTATTGCCTCACTCATTTACATTTTTTTTTTCTAATTTCAAATATTAGTATTTTTGTATAAAATTCTTTATAAATTCGACAATAAACATCCGCGAAACATCGCAGGGTAAGCGCGGATGCGGACTTAATAATGAAAGCAGAGGGGATGTACTGCTCACTAATATAGTATATTATATATATATATTATATATATATATATATACTATATATATATATAATATATATATATATATATAATATATATATATATATATATATATATATATATATATATAATACTATTATATTTCAAATATTTTTTCGAAAAAAACCTGAAAACCCACTATTTTGCCACTTGTTTTTTCAAAAAAAAATCCGAAATAATTGCATGTAAAAATAGTAAATCAAAATGAAAATATTAGAAATTAATTTCATAAAGCAAGTGAAATATTTATAAGTCATTTTCATACATTTGTTGAAAGAATATACTTTCTTTATATATACTTATATATATATATATATATATAATATATATATATAATATATATATATATATATATAATTAATATATATATTATATATATATATATATATATTATATATATATATAATATTATAATATATATATATATATATAATATTATACTATATTATATATATTATAATATATATATATATATATATATATATATATTATATAATATATAGTATATTTATATATATATATATATATATATATATATATATATATATATATATATATATATATATTATATTAATATATATTATAACTATATATATATATATATACTATATATTATATATATATATATATATTATACTATATATATATATATATATGATATATATCAGGGTTCACACTAAAATTTTGAATTGATTTCCCTGACTTTCCTGAACAAATCTGCAATTTTCCCTGACCAGCGTGTTCATTATTTTTGGTGTATAAATATTAATTAATTATATTGCAGCAGGTGAAGCTATTTAAATATAAAATTATTGAAAACTTTATTAGAATAGTGGATTCATGATACCTGCTTTAAAAAATATTTTTTTTTTAGTAATCAGCTATACCTTCCCCATAAGCCGTCCAACGGACTCCTTTTTTATTTTTTCCAAGAGAACAGTTTTTTTATAAAAAAAAATAATTAACAAGCTTACATTAATAGCTAGGTGAATAGCGTCCACTGTAATCACAAAGGTTCCTAAATGGGGAGATTTAGATAACTTTTCTTCTCAAGCATTGAATTTTTTTGATTTTATAACGTCTTCTTCTGTAAAGCCTTCAGTTTTTAACATCTTTCTCTGCTCTTCAGATTGAAGTCTGTATTGATAATGTTCTTTTTTCAACCTTTTTTAATTTCTCTTCTTTTCTTTCTGTTTTGACTCTTGAGATGTTCTTCATATCTCCTATGGGCATCTCTTACATTTGTCCACATTTTTTGAGTGATAGGAATTTTATGAATACTTTCATGAGATCTTATAGGCGCACCCAGCTCTGGAAATCAGACTATGTTCTTTTCAGATTCTCCATCTAAAATTGGCTTAATTTTTATGAAAAACCATCTTCCACTGTCGATTTTCCATGCTAAAATAATCAGTCCTAATTAATAATTTGCCACAATTTCCCATAACATTGATCTCAGGTGCTATAGAAGAAAAAACTCATCAAGTCTCTTAGAAGGACGATACACCATCCAAAAAATTTTGAATTTTAATTCAAGGGTGGAATGAGCTTCACTGCAAAGTAGAGTATCGTGCTTTTTCTTTCTCAGCAACAAATCTGTGATCGGTTATTGTGTAGCAATGGCTCTAGCAATAATCAAATCTTTGTTCCTTGTTCTGGCTGATAAAACTATTTAAGGATCAATGATGAGAGCCATTGACAAGGCTTGTATTATAGGACATCTTTCTAATATTTTTTCTGTCATTTTGATTACAGTCTGGCAATCAAGTTTGTCATGTAAATCTTAATGCAAAAAGCTAGTTGTTGGTTTGAAGCAGTATTTTACTGGATTTAAGAAGAAATCTTTCATATATTAAGTACGAGACATGTGTAAACCTGTGATACAGAAATGAACCAATGGTTCAGTTTGACGTCCAATCACTGGTCGTTAAATTAAGCTTTTTTTTCCTTGAAGTCATTTTATAAATATAATAATAATACATATAACTGAGCAAAAATCAAAAATCACTTCGTCAAATCAAAAAAAAAAACACTCAAAAATATAGTTCCTAAAAAAGAAAGATATAAAGATTAAGTCATAAGTTCATACAGTCTAAAACACATTCATATACCAATAGCACCTTTCAATGGAAGGAATGAACTTGAACAGACTTCTATGAACAGAAATAGGAGCTAGTAGTAATAGTGAACTAAAAATAGAAAGAAACAGTAGAAGTGATTTATGAATGTCATTCTCGCCCATATCCTTTTCATTGAAGAACAACTACAGTTCATACTTCAGGTAGTTGCGGAACATAGAAAAAATTTCAAAAATATGTAACTTGGTCGCATGGGATCATTCTTCATATGTTTGGAAATTTAAAAATTTCCCTGACTTTTGGAATTTCCTGACTTTCAGCATATTTTAAAACGTTTCCTGACTTTCCTGACCATTTTTTTTTCCCTGACTTTCCTGAAAGTCAGAAAGTGTGAAGCCTGTATATATATATATATATATAATATATATAATATATTATATAATATTATATATATAATTTATATATATATATATATATATACTTATATATATATTATATATATATATATATATATATATTATATATATATATATATATATATATATATTATATATATATATATAATATATATATATATATATATTATATATAATATATATATAATATATATATATATAGTATATAGTATATATATATATATATATTATATATTTATATAGTATATATATATTCTATATATATATAATATGCAAATATTTTTATAACAAAAACAACTGAAACCCCTATTTTGCCACTTGGTTTTTTAAAAAAATAAATTCAGATTAATTGCCTGTAAAAATAGTAAAACAAAAATGAAAATATAAGAAATTATGCTCTTTTACTTAGTGAAATGTTTATAATAGCTCATTTAATTCATTTGTTGAAAGAAGATATATATTATATATATATATATATATATATCTATTATATTATATATATATATATATATATTATATAATATATATATATATTAAGTATATTATATATACTATATCTATATATATATATATATTATATATATATAGGTTTCGATGAGCGTCGCCTGCGTGTGGCTAAACGCGGTCCAGCTCCGGAGAGGAACTCTTAGACGAAACGTCAATCTTCCGGGGGGGAAAGCTACAAGAACGCTCAGCCATCCCCCTCCACCAGGGGGACTTGTCGACAGATCCGGAGGGCGCCCGGGACAACAGGTCGAGATATCTTTGTTTTCTAAGCAACCTTTATCCTTACTTCTTAACAGAAAATATTAGTAATTTTGGCTGTTTCTTCTTTCTTGGCGATGGGACTACTTCTTCTTCGGTCGGGTGACGTCGAGAAAAACCCAGGTCCCCATAGATTTTATTGCCCCATATGCAACTAATAGTAGGACAACATTCAATGCAAAAGCTGTCTCGGGTGGGTTCAACCTGACCTGCTCCCATTCCAACACTCCCCAGAGATAACATAGGCTATTTCTGCGCAATATGCAACTTACTAAACACCCCCTCCCCAAAACTAACCCCATCCAATATATCTACAATTAAATAATAAATGCCTAAAAGATGTTTTAAGGAATAAAAACACTTCTTAAAAAAACATAATATCTCATATAGCCATCATTCAAGAGCTTCCTCCCCAAAATACCGGCACTCCCACTTTTTTTACGGTTATGCGCTAATTACTCCATCCCAAGCAACCAACACTCCTCCTAACACTGATTCAGAACAACATTATTACACAACACAACCTGGTCCAACACTACAACTACAACTCCAATCTGTTGCATCCTTTTGAATAAACTACCTATAATATGCATCAATCTCTATATTCGCCACCCACTTACCAAACCCCCACAAATAACCCTCACTCCCCCCCTAAACCCTTATCCCAATAAAACTCATCCTCGAGAGACTTTAATGCTCACACACTGCCTGGTACAGAAGACTAACCTCTGACCCCCGAGCAATCATATCCTTACGAACTAGAATCCTAAATATCCTTTATTCAAAAACCTCCCACTCGAAATCGCCTCAATGTACAATCTCAACTTCCCCAGACGTCACATTTTGTTCCCTCTCACCACTTACTTACTTGGGACACATTATGACCTACAATCGTACCACAATTCCTATTCTATTTCCTAAACTCCCCCCATTCAACCCCCCCCAAAAAAACATAACATTAACTAATACAAAAAGCAAACTGGCGCGAATATACTAATAATAATTGAACTCATATTACCCAACACAAATCCACGACATAACATCCCTTCTCAAATAACATCACTTAAACAAACAATTAATCAAATTGTCAAACTTCACATACCCAAGGCACAGAAAATATACAATCCCAAACTAAACGACATCACCACTCATTAACAAAGAACTCCCTTCGAAAACTTAGATCATACCCACATCTCTAACCAAATAACAAATCTAAACACCCAAATCACTAAGCTCATAAAACACACACTACTAAAAAATTCTCTGAATACCTCCAACAAAACATTCAGCAAGACATAAGAAAACCTGGCAAGTTTCAAAAAGTTACAATTATGAAAACAACCCCCACCATTCTCACGAATCCACATGCTCTACCTAACACTCCTCCCTCCCCCAAACAACAATCAGACAGTCTCTCTAAACATTACGCTAAGATCTCCGCAAACCAACACGACCCAGATAAAGGAAAACAAAAAAACAACTTAGAAACACTCAAACTAGATCTAACCCATATCCATTCACAACAATCATGATAACAGAAACCATTAACACCCTCAAAAATTCAACAGCAACAGGCCAGACTCCATATCCAACCTGCATTTAAAACACCTGGAAAACGCAATCCCCCTAATTACAGACATCTTCAATAAATTTTGGCAACTTAACTACATTCCGCAATCTGGAAACTAAGCATACATAATCCTAAACTCAACAAAAAAAGGACCCCTTCCCTTCCTCCTAATCGCCAATTTCTCTCTGCTTTGTTCATTTCAGTAAATTGCTAGAGATTAATATTAAATGAAAATTCCATCATTCCTCTCCCAGACTTCCAAAACGGATTTAAAAGCAACCACTCTACAAACAGCCCTCACTTCCCTCACACAGCACATCATTAACGGCTTCAACCAAATCCCCATCCCATAGATCAATTCTCACAGCAATAGACATAGATAAAGCATTCGAACACCGTCCCCACACACCTCCTAATTCAAAATATCTCAATTTCCTTTAAAAAAAATGACAAAAATGGCTTTCATTTCATACCAACCGTTTTGCAAAAGTATTATATAAAAACAATCTCTCCACTATATCAAATAAAACGGCGTCCGCACGGGAGCCATTCCTCTCCATTTTTATTCAACTTTTCACTGCAGACTACCTACCCCAATCACCACTCCACCAAACAAATCAGTATCAGACGACATTAGCCCTTATTTCCCAACACCCAGCCGTAAATACAGCCACACAACATAATCAAGAATATCTACATTTATTAAAACTGAGGCTAATCACCGACAGAATGACAGCATCTCCCAACAAGTCCTCATCACCCTATTAACCACCGACCGACATCAATTCTCCCTCCATCCCTTAATTTCTGAACAATAACCCCTCCCACTTAACAAAACCCAAAAATACTAGGACTACATACGACACCTCAATGAGTTTTCCCCCCATATTCACCAAATCACTTCCACAACAACTCAACGATAACTAAACATCGCCTCCGAACCTTTCCAACACAATTTCAGTCGACAGTAACACCACTTAACTAATAACTATTAAGCAACTCCTTAGAATAACTCTAATTACGCTTCCCGCATGGTTCCCTGCAATTTCAAATGCAAACACAAATAAACTACAAATTTCACAAAACGCAGCCCTTAGAATTATCAAAGGTTGCACTAAAACCCAATCCAACATTTACACGATGAAAACTCCATCCTCCCCATTTCCACACATCTGGAGATGGTAGGGACCCAATTTTACCAGAAGACCCGTAACCCAACCATTTATGTCACGAATTCTCTCCAACCCCTCGACAAAGACATAAAATGCCCTCCTTCTCACCTGCACAATTTTTATTACAACACTTATAAAATATTCCCGCCCTCCAGATAGGCTATGAACCTTCACATATCCTTCCCACCTAACACAACACTTACTTCAAAACCGCGCAAATAATACCTTATTAAATACCCCCTCCCAAAACCTCCCCAATAGAAGAGACGCTGTCTAGAAGAAACAAATGGACCTCTCTCGGTGCAGATCGGGTCACCACCCGAGACTCATGCAATATAAAACATAGATTTAAACTAGACAACGCCACCTCCCCCACTTGCACCAGATGTCACAATTTCGGACACAAATAGATACCTCCTTCTGAATCCCCAGCTCTCGACGCCACCCGTGCCGCAATTTTCTGTATCTCTATCCGCGCAGCCGCGGGGCTGTGGACTCGCCCCGGTGGCGAGGCCGCTTCCTGGAAGCAGTGTGGCCTCCAATTAAGGTGGGCCAGGTGCAGAAGTATATGTTTAAGGGTATATATATAATATATATACATATTATTATATATAATAGTATATATACTATATAATATATATATTATATATATATATATTATACTATATATATATGAACCATGTCCAAAAGTGGACCTGCTAGATTTCTTCGAGATGGTGAGGAGTAACCAGGTCTTAAGGTTTGTATCATTTCAACTAGGGATGTACCGATACCAGAAAAGAGGCCGATACCGATACTCTTTTTTTAGGTGCCGTTGCTGATACCCGATACTGATACTTTAATTTATATAATAAATACACAGTAGTAAGATAGAAGATTTGTGTACTGCTAGGCAACTCAAGATTGCAATTCCCTGTACAAACAATACTTAGTCATTTTATATATCATTGGTTTGCCCAAGTATATATATTTTATAAATTAAAAGAGTACCTTTAAGGAATAATATTGCAAATAATATTAATAACTTTTTAATGTTTGATATTTATTTAAAAATATTCATTTATTCCAGTAAGTATTAACAAATTTTAGCTACTAGCTTTAAATGTTTTAGCATGATACAATTTACAAGAAGATTCTTTTAACTAGCTACAATATAAAGAATAAAAATAATGATAAGAAGAGACTTCTTATCAGCTGGAAAGATAAAATAAAAAAACGCTATTCTCAAACATGACATTAAAAAACTACTCCTTTAGGATAGATTATCATTCATAACTCATTTCAAAAATCTCACAAATTGTGATGCGTAAAACATTAATCTTCACTATATATGGCGAGAGACTTTTCTTTTTGTTGTGTTTATGATCTACCTACCACACTATAATACGCACCCCCCTCTCTCCTCGATGATGAAGGAGGTGCTGGATACTTATTTGCTGCAAGCACATATAATATGAAAACGCTTGGCCATTTTCATGCAACCGCATGAAAAGGATTCTCTTCTGTAGGCAAGCATCTCATGTTTTGTAGAGCCTCAATCTCCTCTCCCAGACTGCAAATTGAATTTATTTTTTGCTCCTTGATGACTGTCTCTTCAGCTTTTCGATGAGGTTCCTGGTGTGATTCCTTTGAAAGGTGAATGAGATGCAATTGCATTCTCGGAGGATAAACCTTTCAAAGTCTAACATATCCAAATCCTCATCTTTCAGTAGTCTATTTGCTGAAAAGCCACCATCGTCACTATCAGTGCTGTTGCTAGTGGTCAGGGGTTGCAGGTAAGGCGGCTTCCCTTCCTGAATTTTTTTTTTTTTTTTTTTTTTTTTTTGTCAAGCGGCAAGATACTCGTTATGCTATTTTAATGGATTCTAGAAGTGGTTCACCGGGAAGTGCCATTCTTGTGGGGTTTCCAGCTAGCTTAAGGATTGTTTTGAACTTTTATTTAATTATTTTTATACCGTGTTCACCGCCGCTCACGGGCATGACCTGCTATCAAAGGAGTGGGTGTTGAACGCTCAAAATCATCTAACGCAAATTACGCAGATGACACAGACGCAGGCTTTAAAGTGAGGGAAATTAAATGAGTAGGAAACACAGATGATGGAGAGAATTTCCACAGAACAGAGGTGGCAGAAAGAAAGAAGCAACCGCAAGCGAACTAGTCTGGAGTTACTAACAACAACACAAACTGTGCCGACACAGCACCCTTGTGCTAAGAGGGTCGTAAAAGTGGTGGTACGCGAGGGATATGAGTTCCCTCGAGCAATTGCCTCTATAATAACTATAGAAAAGGATAAAGCACCAAACAGCGGCGCAAATATAAAGGGTCAAAGTGAACTGGAAAGTGCAAGACAGTTTATAAGCTTTTTGGCCTTTGACTCGACCCTATCCAAAGCCGGATGAAACCAGATTCCCCCGCCCCGACAGTATGAGAGCAGTACTCGGATACAAGGCGAGTAGATCCTTGTATAGGCTGGAAGTAACTGAAAAAAGTCTCGCAGTCTAAACAGACTCCCAGTTTCTTTAGGCGCCACCCTAGCACCACTGTTATTTCCGGTTTTTAAAGTATTTGTTTTATTTAAGGCCAAGGATGTTATATTGTCAACAGGAGAGACGAGAGAACCGTAGAAAGAGATATGAAAAGTTAAGTGTTCTGAGGAGAGAGAGAGAGAAGAGAGAGAGAGAGAGAGGATGAGAGAGAGAGAGAGAGAGAGAGAGGAGAGAGAAGAGAGAGAGAGAGAGAGAGCGAGAGCGCGAGAGAGAGAGAGCGAGAGAGAAAAAGAGAGAGAGAGAAGAAGAAGGCATGAGAAGAGAGGGGGACGAGAGAAAGAAGCGAGAGAAAGAAGGCAAGAGGAGAGAAAGAGAGAAAGGAGGAGAGAAAGAAAGAACACAGAAAAAAGAAGATGAGTAATGGAAGGATGGAGAAGAGGAGAAGAGAAGGGGAGAGAAGGAATAAATGAGGCGGAGAGGGAGAAGAAGAAGGGAGAAAAGGAGAAGGAGAGGCGAGAAGAGATGAAAGAAGGAAAAAGAAGAGAAGAGAAAAGCAGATGAAGGAGAGAAGAGAGGAGGCACGAGCTTGAGGAGAGTGCAGA
>JABUQX010080079.1:0-12500 GCA_015478945.1 Trachelipus rathkii
AATATATAAGTGGCATAGATTTTTAACAGGGTTAGTTTTACAACATTTTGTTTCATTTTAAGCTGAAAAATACTCACCAGTTTTTGAGTGTCGAACGTTTCGAAAGCAATACATACGATCTGAAGAGGGAAATGAGATTACATTCACTCTCGATCGAGGAAACTGCAAAGGTATAAAGAAGAATTCAAAGAGACTTGTAGATAGAATTACAAATGCTAAGGCAATAGTCGCATAGTTAGAAGGATCGAGATAAGGCCCGCGCTAAGGTTTTTTTTCTGGGATTGGTGCGTGGAATAACACACTGTAGCTTCAGCATTGATGGAAAGAAGTTAATAATTTAAAGGCCATATGGAGAGTTAGACGTGAACACGATGGGACGGTGATTGCCGAACGCTCTTTCATGAGAGCACAAACTCCTCATAACATCGATGGAGGAATACCAATTGGGCACTGGCTTCCGACGTCCATAGATCTCAAGTTTCTCCTTCGCTACCTTCGATCCATGAGTAAGGGACGAGGTAGGAGAAACAGTGTGTGAAACACCTGAGAGGGGTATGAAGGCCAGGTCAAGGAGCGCGGTGAGGAACGCCAACTCGTTCCCACTTGTGGAATTAAGTATGAAAAAAGATAGAGCAAGTAAATAATGATTAGCCTTTTCAGATGAAGTGTTAGCAACAGAGAACCGTCAGAGCGGATAAGAGGGGGAAAGGCAGATTTAACAGAAGTTAGTTTGATGATTTTTTGGCGAAGAGAGGCTCAGTGATTTTTTATCAGACAGACCAAGAGAGGCACAATGTTGCCGTTTGGTAGGTGTAAGTAACGCGTTGGTGTGCCAGTCAAATAATATTCACTGCATCGATCTTTCGGCAGAGTCGAAAATTATTAAAGTATAAGACAGAACGAGCGTTTCTCATGTCCGAGATCTAGATATGACAAAAAGTCACGGCTCTCCTCCGCGATGGCTCTAGTCAGAACACCAGAGCGCATCAAACCCTGCATTATGCGGTGGCGCATCACGAATAGATAGCTCTACTAAGTTGGATATGATTGTTTTTATTATTTAATCCTGTTGTGCATTCCATCCGTGAGTCATCTTGGCTTCCTATAACTTTTATTACTAGTATATTAGTCTCATGTAGCGCGATCTCTCTTCGCTGGAAATAAAACATCTAATTACGCTGAATTTTCCATATACGTGATTAATTGGTTTTTTCATAAAAAGAAGCGACTGTCGTAATGCTCATTCCTAATTCTAGAGCAGGTATTATAAGTGTTCGACTAGGTTATAGAGTTAAGAAATTTAGAGGCAGAGCGATAGCTTGCTAGAATAATGATATTTTAGTTTTACTCTTAATGCGCTACAAGATTGTGGTCAAGAGTTACCAATAGGAGGTGAAATGGTGTATTTGTAGTCGTGTGAGATAGGAGAAGTGGTGAAGTAAAAATCAGAGTGTTTTTAAGAATTGGTTTTGTGATGATTTGTGATAGTGTGTAAGGTTCTTAATCATATATTGTTCTCAAGATCGAGAGTGAGTTTTATAGAAACTGACTCGATGATAATGCTTTCAATTAGGCTCATGCTACTACCACTCGTGTAATCATTTTATGACTGGTAGCCAAGTCACCACTCAGTTAGTGTTGTATTTCCGTATGAGTCCTAAGTAGAGGATTTCGAATTGGATGAAAGAAGAAGTAAGACAGTTTCGTGAGAAAGTAAGATATCTAAAAAGAATCGGAATTGTTCTATTCAGGAGAGCAGTAGCACACAAGATAATGTAGTAGCAGGAGAAGGCATATTTTAAGCCAAAGAACATCGAAATTAGGAGTTCGAGATTTTTCCGAGACATATACAGGATATTTGTGGTATAATGTAGGCACAGACAAAAGTCATTTCGAGTCGGAATTATAAAATAGATTTAGTTAGAGATGTTCAAGTGATATATATAATGTGAAAGGAGTCCTTGTGTGTGCCAGCTTAGAGTACTAAGAATAGTAATAATTTGTGAGGAAATCGAAGGTATAAAAGATGTGGTGTTGAGACTAGATTTCTAAAAAAGATTTTGAATTTTATAAAATACTTCAGCAACTCGTGTGACTCAGTGTAATGCACAATATCAGATTTTATCCGGTTAGAAGCCTACTCGTGAGTGAGAGTAACGTTCGTTGTTGGAGTAATCTGGATATAGGTTACGTCGAGTAACATGATATTCGTTACATACAAGGCCATGTTCATGACCAGACAGCGCACGTACAGTCATTACAGGAATATGCATAAACTCCGACGGCGAGCTTTTCTTACTCCACGGCTGGTTAAACGATGTACACTCTTCAGTCGATTGGGCACAAAACGCACTTATGACTTGCATATAAATGACAAAGTCGATTTAATTACATAATATATGAAGATTGGACTATTATATGATAACTTAAGTAAAGAATTTTTTGATTTGATCTTTCGACATGATAAGGCTAACAAATATTATTTAGAACAAAACTAAAGACCTAATAACTATAGCGTAATAATTGCGTAAGATATTTAAACAGCTAGCGAGATCATTATTATGTCAGCTGATTCAAGTAAGAGTTAACAATGTTCACTATATCATTACAATTGAATAAATAAAAAATTAAATAATTATTTTAAGAGAAAAAGAATTAAAAGATGAATAAAATAATTATATTATAAATAAGTTACTACATTTAATAATTATTAAATAATCATAATATATATAATTAATTTATATGACACACTCAGTATACACTGATTAAAAAATTAAATAAAAGTGACATAATAATAAAAATAAAATATATTAACCACAAATAATACAACTCTTGTATAGGACATGATTATCAGTTGACTTAATGTATCTACCCATTACTATTGTTAATAAGGTTGTGATATATTATATAATATTACGTTTATGTGATATTATATGGATATTATTAAATATATAAGGTATATATATTAAATAATATTAATAATTAATTATATATATATATATATTAGTCTAATTATCTCACTTAAGGGGTTATCTATTACCTATCATAAAAAGTAATAAGTTTATTATTATTAAAAAATATAATTTTTAAAACAAGTAAGTAAAAAATTATTTGATTTACAGTATTACTTTAATTTTAGGGGCAAAAAATACTTTTTTCTTTTTTCATATATTCACTTATGATATAAGTTATATCGTATAGAAGGTAAACTAAAATAATTAATTTAAATGTATTTTTGAACGTTAGTTACATTATACTCAAAATTGTTAGTAGTTTAATATATAGGTTACAAAATCATTATAGATTATATATATATTATTGATCTTATATTATTGGTGGTACTATATAATTTAGGTATATAATATATTAGAGGCTGATATATTTAATTTAATAGGTATGATATTAGGTGGGTATATAATATATTTATTTATAATTATACAGGGTGATTCAAAATTATATTTTCGTTACCATAATAAAATAAACAACTGTCAACTTTTATCAAATGGAAATTGGTTATGCATTTACATAAATGTTATTGCCAAATTAATGAGCGTGTTTTCAATTTTATTATAAAAATCTTAACAGTTGGATCTCAAGCAGAAGAATTTGCTGTAAATACACTTCTTAGTGTTTAAATACGTGAGAATTAGATTAAAAACTATAACTCGTTGTTTCTTTAAATATTTTGATATACATTTGAATGGTATTTAATTTTTCAGATAATAAGTTTGACTTTTAGGTAATTTCATCGAGGATATATTACTGTTTAATGTGCTAGTTATTGGCATGCTCAGACATTTTTCTCTCCAAGTCAACATTTATATCGAAATATTTTCTATGCGGTGCGTAAGGTGGCTCACTTATACTATAAAATATGATTTTACCAGATTTAATTTATAAACTATAAAGTCGGTTATTAGTAATTAAGGCTTAGCCACATAAGATTTCATCTTATATACTCTGATCTGTTATTATATATTAACTACGAGTGTGAGTTAACTTTGGTTATAGTACAGTGCAGTTTCCGCATTGATCGTTCTCGTAGTGTGATGTTATTATCTCATAATGTATTTTCTCTTACAACACATTACACAATTAACATAACTTGGAGTGTGCATAGACTCACAGTGATTCTAAAGTTATCGCGAGATTCATACTCTTGAGTTAAAAATTTGTAATTTTTTTTAAAATGTGTATGTATTGCAGCTTGGAGCGTTCAACTACACAATGACCAACTCAAGATAGAAATTATATAAAGTTAAAAATGTATTAGAAAACAACATATTGATTTGTTGGTATTGAATTTTCCTAATGTCATTAATAAGCCGCATTTATTTTTATATATATTTTTTTAAATAATTAAAGAGATAAGTCACATAAGCCGGAAAGACTAAAATGAAAACTAGTCTATCGCATATGGAGAGAAAAAAAGTTTTATTAACCCTGAAGTAGCTCTCTCAGATAATAATATTAAGAATCGCTAGAAGTTATTTCTAAATATTTTAGTTTACCTATTTTCTCATATGGTTATAGGGACAGGTATTTAGATATTAATAATATAATTACAATATATATACAAATTATATATTTATTAATATAGCTTTAGTTAATTAATCGAGAACACTTACTTCATAAGTGTCTTGCTTAATAGGTAATATATTGTGTGTGGATTGTGAAAGGTGCTCAATCCGCTTATATATCAGAGTGTGTTTAATATTCAGATTGGTAGGTGTTGTCAGAGGTGAGTTATTGCGAGTTATTTTAAGCTATGTCTCGGGGTTATTGTTATTGTAGATTTCGTATGAGCTCAATGAAGTGAACATTTAAAAGTTAATAGAGTATAAATTATTATCTTTATATATTGTGTAATAAGGTATTTGTATGCGCGTTTGGATTAGGCAGGGATATAGGTAAGGGGACTCGTGAGATTACCTTAGGATAGGAGGGAATATACTAACTTAAGTAGGGGGTGGACGTGGCCTTTTGTTGACGGCGATCAGCGCCTGAAGCGCCGTATAGGCGGATTTGGGTTTCTTGGACGGTATACGTATATATAATATTATAATATAGTACTATATATATATATAATCATACACTGCGACTATATATAACCGGCTCACTATAATAAGGGTATATAAACCTATCAAAAATATGAAGTATATATAGGCAGATAGAGAGTGATAGTTATCCGGAGGGATAACTATACTATAAGCACATTGAGACGATCAAGTACCAATGAGAGGAAAATGAGGTAGGCTTCCTAAGGGCAGAGTGTTCTGTCTATAATAGATAAAGGAAATGTTTGAAGACTCTCTTGGATAGAAGTATGTTTGACAACTCGGTTAAGGACAGAAAGAAGAAGGTATAACTCACCATTTTTTAGTCAATAGCACAGTGACAGACGACTGTTTGTATAGTCATACATTACCGCCAGTTAGAAAATCACTAGAAAGGATACACTCAGGATTTGACTAGTTTAAGATCCCAAATTCATGTCGATAGAGCTTTTCATATTACTGAAAAGATGGTACGAGATGATAACACCTTGATGGGGTAGATGTAATTCATATTAGTTTTTTTAAATAAAACTGAGTAAATATTATACCAAATAAACAAAATACAACTTTTTCTTAGTCCCTAAAACATTCTTATCCCAGTAAAAAATTATTTTTATTAATCTTAACGAGTAAGTATGGAAAACACGAGGGGCGGTTCATGCTATCTCTTATTAGGAACTTAGATATCTAAAGAACATTGTATGCACTCTAGCGTATGTACTCGATCAAGATATTTGAAGCAGATACTAACTCCATTTGTAACTCTAGACACTTCTCGAAGAGTGGTGTGGTCAGTGAGTGGTCGTTCAAATTTTCTTAGATTTTTATCTTAGTCACCAAATTATACTCTTTTATGAAAAATCTTAATGAAAAAGGCGTATCTAAAGGGACACTCAATTTGGATACCTCTTCTAAAAAAAAAATTGTTTAGACATACATGGTTCTATATTTTGTAGTTTTTGGAGAGATATCCAGTATTAGAATTTACTATATAATATATACCCATGTTTATGATATAGGGTTTCTTATAGTAGTTTATATTTTCATTCTTTCATTTATAATTTCTGTCAGGAGAATAAGTATATTTACGGGGCTTTATGTATTTGAAATGAAGTAAACTTGGGTGCCTTTAGATTGACGTATCGCCTAAGATTTTTTAGGATCGTGTGAAAATCTGACTTGGAATAACCATATTAATGTTTTGGTACGGTGAACCTACTGAATAACATTTATAATTCTCCGCATCAAGAATTACTGCGTTGTCGTCTAAGATTCACGATATCTATTAATCTTTTTTTTTCTATTCTTTTATATATTTTTTCATACTTGGATTTACATACTGTGTGGTCAATTTGCTCTAGGAGCTCGGAGCTCTCAATTAATACTGGGCCGTGTCATATGGCTCCCTAAATGTTTCACAATTTGTTATTTGAGTTTATTGTTTAAATTTTATTACTTATTAGGATCTATCAAATTCACGTGTGTTATAAACATTCTTCTCACCGCATTTACAAATTTTCTCATTTTCTATATACCTTTCGTAAATATTCAATCTTTAATATTTTTTGTTTATATATTTTAACATTTTTCAGTATTGTATTATTATTTAATTCATTTGCAATTAAAATTGCAGAGTATTAATAATTATTTTATTTTATGATTATATAATATTATTTCAATACTATTATATTTATAATTGTATTTTTATTATATATATACTTGATCATTGAACATTGGTGAATAAAATTTTTAATTTAAATAATAATAGGGATTTGTTATTATTATTGATTAATTATTATATTTTCTGTATTTTTCCTGTTAATATTATTATAAAATATATAATATATATTTTACGTTACTTATTAGGATCTATTTCTTTTTATATTGTCTCAGTATTTAAAGACAGGAAATTTTAAATTATGTTGGTTGTTTAATTTTTATTTGATTGCTTATAATTTAATCACTTTATTTGCCAATCAATATGTTTGATATTATTATGTATCTAGTTATCTGTATTTATTTATTCAATTCATATTTATCAATTAACATTCAATTCAAGTTATTTTATTACTCGTATAATATATTTTAATTTATAATTGGATTTTTTTTAAAAATCAATGACATTTTTATTATAAATTTTCGATGGTTGAGTTTAACTACACAAAAGATGTTTGCTGAAAAGTGTGAAGTTCTTCCTATTTTTATTTATATTAAATTGATCCATTTAATATTTGTAAATGAATTATATTATGTTTTAATTATATATATTTAGAATGAAGAAGGGAAGATTAAATATATGGTTATTATATCTCTCCATCTCAAAATAATTAATTCCGGATTCTTTAAATTGTCCTTATCAACCAATGCCAAGGAGCATTTTATTTATTATCAATGGGTAATGATTTCTTATTCTTAATAGAAAGAAATACGCAATGCTCGAGGTATCGCACTTTTTATTATGTCGAATATTGTAGAAGGTACTATATCAAGTTAATATCTGCATCGCAACATTTATAACTAAAATTTGTATTAGTTATCAATTATGTCGACAGTATATACTGCTCAAACTGCCTATAGATAATTTCACATAAGACTATTATGGTACTATATAGGTAGGCTATACTACGGTGGGCACTGAAGCAACTAGTGGAAAGTGATTATTAATATAAGAATTTTTTAGTTTTTTATTGATTCTATTTAAATAATATATTTAATTTATAAAGAGATATGTGTAGCGTAAAATGTATAAGTATGTGGATAGTATAATTTAACGTAAGTTTTTAAACTGGTGAGTATAAGTACTGAGCGGTAGGGTTTTATAGTTATGTAAAGCTCAGCGTTAATGGGTAGATAAACATTATAGTGAAGAGGGAGGTTATCTTCTTATATTATCACAATATTAAATCTTGAAGAACTTTGTATTTGGGGCTTTGTTGTCCCTGATAGGTATATGCGTTGTATTAGTGTTGGGTAATTGGGGATTCCGGATCTCCGCAGCTGGAACATCATCTTTCGCTGGATATTTTAAAAGCTGTAACGAATTATTAGTGATTTTGCTTAATGGGGTGGGGTTTTGATTTGTCACGCATGACGACCGACATTCTGTGGAGTACGGAGGGTTCTCTGAGTGGCTATGCTGAAAAAATAGAAATATTTGCGTGCACTGATTCATTTTATAACACCAGACATAGGGGGAAGTTATTTGGAGCTCATTTCTCAAACAAATAAAAGTATTAAAATACATCTAGGAGTGACTAGTGGTCCATATTACTTGTTATGAAATGAGGCAACGGCGATATCAATACAATTATAGTTAATATATACAAGGAAGAAAGATGACAAATTAGAATAAAGGGTAGAAACTCAGTTTAGACATTCCTTTCAATATCATATGCTTTTTTATTTGTCATGGTGGGTCGGTTTATGATGTACGAGAGGTTACTGAGAAAAAGACCTCTTTTAGTTTGTACACATAGTGAAGATCTCTCAGACATTCATTATTAACTTATTATCATTAACAATAAGCAGCTAGTTATAAATTGAAATTTTATATAGGTGATTATTATATTATTATGACTATTATTAATATTATTTAATTATAATATTAATATATATATTATTATTTATTATTATTGAGAATGATGTGAGTGTAGTCTAATTAGTAGTGGATTTATGAGTTGATTACTATATTTAAATTTAGTACATCTATTATGTATTAGATTATATAATATAAATATAATATCTCAAATAAATTTATGTTATTATTGTTATAGTTATACTATTCCTAAAGTTGCTTATATAACGTGAATCAGAATAACATAACTGAGAGATTATAAAAATTTTAGTAAATAAAATAAATAAAATTGGAAATAAAGTAATTATGATATTTGTTTAATAAATAATATTATAAATTAATATAATTAGAAATAAAGTAAGAGTGGCCTGGGAAGTAGTTATATATTATATATTACAAGCGAAAAGATACAGTGTGAGATGAAATAATACAATAATAGAGTAATGCTTAATAATATAACAATAATAAATAAAATTGTGCTAAATAATAGTAGAGTAATTTTAGTGTAGGAATATACTTTAATAATAATTAAAGAAATTAAATATATTAATTAAAATAATTGAATAATAATAATAAAATTAAATTAATAATTAATAATCTTAGATTCTGCATAAATTATAATTTAAATAAATAATTTAAAAATTATTATATTGACAAAATTAATAATAAAAAGATAAGAAAAAAAAAGATAAGGAAAAAAAATATAAATAGATTAATTTTAAAAAAATGAAAAATGAAATGAAAATAAAAAAATATAAAAAAAAATAAATAATATAACGATAATAAATAATAAAAAATAAAAATAACAAAATAAAATTATAAAAATACCAGCTCTAAGAGAATATTTAATACTAATACCTCTATAAAATAAAATATAGAAAGAGTTAAATAATAAAACTTAATAAAACATAAAAAGTTGAAAATAAAATGCAAATGAGAATGACAAATTGCTTATAGATTGGGAGATAGATAACAGGATTGAAAAGTTCCCATAAATAATAATTTAATAATATACATTAATTAATAATTAAAATGAGTGAAACTTAAATAAACTAATACCTTAATGAATAATAAGTAATATAATTATTTATTATTATATTAGTATATAGCATTAATAGAATAAGTTAACTTAGGAAGCAATTTAAATAGTGTAAGGAATAAAATAATAATAAATAATAATAATTACATAATAATTTGAATAACTGAAGTATGCTCGAAGAATTAATAAATAGTTAATATATAATAATAATGTTTTATTTGAAAATTTGGATAATTATATTAAATTATTAGTAATTAATAATGAATAATATAATGAATAATAAATTAATAAGTTACATACCTTATATATAATTATATATATTAATAATGATGTTGTAAATTAAAGAAAATAATATGAGAGATAATAATAATCATATAAGTAATATATAATATATAAATTGCAATAGATAATAATAATAAATAATAATGATATAATAATATAATAAATATTAATAATAAAGATAATAATTAATTAATAATATAATCAATGAGAGATAAGAAAAATGACTTAATAGTGTTTTTTACAAAAATACCACATAATAATATAGTAGCAATTCTTATTACAATAGGAATATAGTCTACTAATAATGAGATAATAGATCAGATAATTCTCTATATAATCGATATTTGATATGGTATATATCTATATCATGAGATGACGCAATAATACAGAATAATAATAATAATAATAATAATACTAATACATAATATAATAATAGATATAATATTAATAATAACTCATATAAACTAAATAATAATACAATAATACGTGCTGGGATCTCGAAAATGTTGTATACTTATAGAATAATATGAATAGTATTATATACTGTTATTTAGATAGTATAAATGTAATCATATACTATATACTGCGCAAGCACACACGAATAATAATATTTAATATATAATAATAATAATGCAATATATAATAATAATAATAACAATAATAACTATTATATAATATATATAATTATTATAATAATAATGAATAATAGTAATAATAATAATATATATTAATTAATAATAATAAATAATAATTAATGAATCTACATCAGAACACCAACTAATAATAGATAATCTAATTAATCCAAACATTTGCCAGTGCTTCCTTGGGTGATGAGACGGCTGGACTTTCCTTCGACAATGAATTGCGTGTTCAAGTTCTGGGGGGTGTTGTACCTATTTTCCCGTGTCATGTCACTCATCATAATTCACATATTTAATAATAAAAATACTAAATATGAACAATATTAATAATAATTAATCCATAATAATAATAATAAAATAAGAACATAATCTAATAATTATATATAATTCATCATAATAATAATAATATATAATTATGATAATAATACATTATTGTGCTATATTCAATACTCAATAACGATAATCCAATAATAAAAATAATAATAATAATAATAATAATAATATAATAATTAATAATAAGAAGAATGTTCTTCTATAGCAATTATAATATTCATCATGTCTAGAAAACGATTCTTCTTCTTCTTCTTTTCTTCTTCTCCTCTTCTTCTTATTTCATCTCTTCTTCTTCTCTTCTTTTCTTCCTTTTCTTTCTTCTTCTTCTCTTCTTCCTCAGCTCCACCACGTTCTTCTTTTTCTTATTATTATTATTATATATTATTATTTATTATTATTATTATTATATTATTATTATTTATTATTATTATTATTATTTATATTATTATTATTAATTATTATTATTATTATTATTTTATTATTATATTATTATTATTAATTTTTGTACTTCTTATAGAAACAAGTTAAGATAAAAGAATAATAATAATAATAATGATCTAATAATAATAATAATAATAATAATAATAATAATAATAATAATAATAATAATTATAATTATAATAATAATAATAATAATAATAATAATAATAATAATAAAATAATAATAATAATAATAATAATAATAATAATAATAATAATAATAATAATAATAATAATAATAATAATAATAATAATAATAATAATAATAATAATAATAATAAAAATCAATAAATAATAATAATAGTGCAAAAATGTTTATTTAGAAGTTTAGATGAAAGATTTTTTGCTTTGTTTTCGAAACGCGAGTCGAACGAACTTCCTGTTTGGCCGGTTTCACTTTTAGGTTGTGTTCGAAGAGCGTCCTAATAATAATAATAAAATAATAATAATAATAATAATGAAAGCTCTGAAATAAATAATTGGCACCTATCTAATATTATTAATATTGATTAATATTATTTTATAGCCATTATGAATCCTATTATCTTTTTTTATTTTTTATCACTTCTTGTGAGAAACAATTTCCTGATCCGTGCCAAAGGCCGACGTGACTCCTGACGTTTGAAAGTGTGAAAAACGAAAGAAGTTAATTAAATATAAGAAGAATGATCATTGTGGTTAAATCTGAGGTATCTCCTCAAAGGAGGTTATCTGCGACCAGAGGGTTGAGAGGGCAATGTTTGTTGAGATACCGATACTATATAAGAAGAGTGAAGAAAATACCCAACTACCGGAAAGACATTGGGGAGAATTAGTGTGTGTGGGAGGGTTGAAAAGGTGAAAATCCGTAGACTCTACTATTTCAAAAGCCATTCAAACTTAGAGGAAATAACTGCGAAATGTGAAGGAGGTCCGAAGGCGCCTCAGAACTCCCATCTTCATCGAAAATTTAGATGATGGCCTTGACGTTCACGACCGATTTGCTTTTAATTTTTATTATTATTATTATTATTATTATTATTATTATTATTATTATTATTATTATTATTATTGTTGTGTTGTGCGTAATGGTACTAATTTTTATTATTATTATT
>JABUQX010080080.1:0-12284 GCA_015478945.1 Trachelipus rathkii
GAGTGTGTGTTTGTTAGGTTTATAATTTGGGTGTTTAGGGCGTTGATTTGTGTTGTCGCTTGCGTTTTTCGTGCGCCGCTTCAATGTATATATAACATATATATGTACCACCTTATATATGCATATGCTGCTCTTAATAACCTGTATATACTATATCAGGCTTGGGTTCCAAGTACATTTTGTCAAGTACAGTACTCTAGAATTGTTCAAGTACAAGTATAAATTTGTTCAAATTACAAGTACATGGCATCAAATTTTAAGTACAAGTACAAGAACTTTATGAAAAACTTTGCATATATATATATATATATATATATATATATATATATATATATATATATATATATATATAACTGCTCTTTGCACATATATAATATTATATATGTAACCTTTAATAATAACAACATAATAATAATATATATATATATATATATATATATATATATCTCATCATCATCATCATCATCATCATCATCCATCATCGTATCACATCTGTCATCATCATGTGTCATGTGTCATCATCATCATCCAATAAATAATAAATGTCACATCATCATGTGTCATGCTGCATGTCATCATCATGTCATCATCACATCATCATCATCATCATCATCATCATCATCATCATCATCATCATCATCATCATCATCATCATCATCATCATCATCATCATCATCATCATCATCATCATCATCATCATCGTATCATCATCATCGCATCATCATCATCATCATCATCATCACCTTTCATCATCATCATCATCAATATCATCATCATCATGTCGTATCATATATAAGTAATCGTCATCATCTATCATCTATAACCACCTTTCATTTTTGTCTCTGCTAAACTCACATTTCTCTCTCAAGTTTCATTAACTGACTCAATCCTTTTCCTTTGTCTCCAAGCCGGTCGATTCCCAGCACCATCACTATACAACATCATCATCATCACCTACCTTCTCTCCCAAAGATTGGGGGTAAGGTGCGTAACATGCACCGGAAACAGAAAAAAATAGTAGAGAATATCAAGCAAATCGAAAAGAAAGCTCAGCCTAACCGCCCTCTTCATACCTTTTTATGAGAACTCGTCGCAGTCAGAAAATTCACCCTAGAGTTTCACGGGACCGCGACGGACCCTCACTATAGCATTTTGTTAATGTGGGGTTCATCCCTTGGCCTAGGTGGGATAACCATAATCCTTACAAAACCCCGCATTCTCTATATGCACCTTTCTTCTTGCCTCTGCTAACTCACATTTCTCTCCTAAAGGCATTCATTTACTGACTCAATCCACTTTTCTTCGGTCTCCCAGCCGATCAATTAACACCACACTCACCACTATTCATCCGTTTAACTAATAGACTATCTTCCATCCTTTCCACGTGACCAAACCATCTCAACGTACTTTCATTTATTCTCTCATTTACCCTTTTCTTCACACCACACAACTCTCTAATATGTTAATTCTACATTTTATCAATTCTTCTCATACCTAACACACCCCTAAGATTGCCCATCTGAACACATTGTACTTTAGATCAATACCTCTTATTCCAGACCAACATAGTCTCACTGCTATACATTAACACAGATAACAACATACCCTCATGTAAGACCCTACCGCACTCAAGACTTAGTTCCTTTACATCCACCAATGATTTAATTGCACCAGCCACCTTCCTGCCATTCACAACTTTCCTACTACACTCAGTATCATCCATTCCCTTTTCATCCAACATTTATCTTAGATATTTAAACTCAGACACTTTTTAACTGCTCTGTCAACGCAGCTTCACACCGGGGCTGTCCTCCACTCCTATCATAGATGCCACTCTTATCTACGTTTCTTTTCACACCCCTCCCCTTTTACACTCTCTACCAATCCTCTCAAGCTCTCTTCAGATTCGCCACACAAAAGCAAATCATCCGCATATAATAGGTAGGGAACCCTTCACTCTCTTCCATTCTCCATCATTATAACACCATTCCCTGCCACTCCCACCTCAAATTCTTTCACCCCATCCATAAGCAAATTGGTGCTTGGGAACATAACATCCCACACTCACTCTGCTTAATATTCCAATCATTTTCGACTCTATTTATTATTACACACGCATCATAATCGTCATGCATACTTTTGATTCCATTCAGAAGCTTACCACCAACATAATATTTGACTAACACCTGACATAGACCTTCCCTATTAATCCTATAAAACCCAAATACAATTTATTCTTCTCCTCTCGCTTTCTCAACCATTTGTTTCAATGTATAGATTTGATTCCCACATCCTCTACCATTACTAAACGTACCTTGTTCTTCACCAATCAGTCGTCCTTCAGATCATCGACACTCTTTCATTAAAAAATACCAGCATATATCTTCCTACAACACTCAATAAACTAATTCCCTATAATACCACAGTTACCTTATCCACCTACCTTTATATAGGGGTACTATTATTGCTCTCCTCAATCCCTCGGAACTATACCCTCCATAAACGCTTTGTTACACAACTTCCAAATTCAAACAATCACCATGTTGCCTATATAATTTTACTGTATTGACGACAAAATTTTATTCTTTCATTCCTCATATTTTTAAAATCAACTTAATTAAAACTCTTTTTGACAGGGGATACAAAATTTCGTCATCTTATGTTAATTTTACAACAGAACTTGATTTCCCGTAACAATTATTTCTGAAGAATGGGTTCCCAGAATTTATAATTGGCTCAACTTTTCGAAAATTTCTTTCAGCAAAATTTAAAAGAAAACAAATCCAAACGTTAACAGCTCGGGATATTTTGCATTTTGAGTTTTACCTGGGCAAAAATCAGTTACAAATTCGACGTAAAATGAGCGTGGTTTTAAAACAAACTTTACACAGTTTAAATTTAGATTTATTTTGAGTGAAAACAAAATTGGGAAATATTTTAAATTTAAAGAAAAACTCCCTTTACCTTTATGTTCATCAGTAATATATCATTACAAGTACGGTGACTGCGATGTCACCTACATACGAAAGACCATAGGTGGGCGTTTTCGTGATAAATTATCGCGATAATTTATCGCGATAACGGTTTCGGGTTATCTGTTATCCGATAAAATCTTTTACTGATAATCGGTATCACGATAATTTTGTTCCAATACCAGGTAACTGTTGCCGATGTTTATCGCGATAGCAGTTTCGGGTTATCTTATATCAGTAGATCACGCATGATAATGGGTATCTTGATTCTTTTACGCATATATTAACATATATATATATATATAACATATAATAATATATATATAATAATAACCAATATATATATATATATATATATATATATATATATATATATACTATATATATATATGTTTGCGCTCAATATGAAATCTATAACGATAGTAAACCCCTGGCAACTCTTACCAGACCAGTGGCGTCATAATGAGTAAACATTTTAATTAAACTAAAAAAGTGATAAGTTTACAGCGTTGTTGCCATGGATCAATCAAATTGAACAGTGCTATCTTGGGCTGCTGTCCCCACCCTCATTGTGACAAAAAAAAAAATTGACTTGAGAGACCAATGCAATTTCCAGTTCCGTGACCCTCTGGTCAATACCCTCCTTGACGCCATAGACAAGAGGTTCTCCAGCACCTTTGAAGATGAGAAGTACCTTCTGGCCACTGCCTTCCACCTCATTGGATGAGGGCTTTTGAAGAAACATGGGCAAAAAGTCAGAGGTCGAGGCCCTGATGGAGAAGAAGGTGGAAGAGTTATTGCGGATTACCGAACTTGAGAAATCCAACAATACCAGCAGCAGCGAGAGAGATGACATGGAAGAGAAGGACTACTACTCAAGCATCTGCTATGCTGATGATTACACTGAACTAACTCAAGGTCAACGACCAAACATCAATCAAGAGTAAAGCTGCTCTCATTGTAAATAAGTGGCTGCAGGCGAAATCGACAGACAGCCTGTCGGACCTGGCACAATGAGAAGGTGCTCATTGATCACTTTATAAAGAACAATACTGCAATGCGTCTAACGCTACGGTGGAGAGTTGTTCTCAGTAACCGGGTATATCTACACGGAACCAGAGGAATTTTCTATTGAGATTGAAACTTTAATATGCTCGTGTTTATGAAGGGGAACACTGCAGAAGGCCAGAACCTGGTATTTATATTTTATATTAAATGTTAAATTGTAATTCAACTAATTCTTTGATTTCCATTTCAATCCTTTATTAACCATATCTTTGACTTTTATACACATTATACAGAATCTATAACATAAGGAAGACATAAATTGAAAAAAATTTTATTATAAAAAACATTGAGAAGCAAAGGGAAAAAAATTATTTAATAAAGGGTATCAAGTTTTGATTATAAAGCAAGTAGCAACATTCTCATATTTTCTGGGCACGTGTCGGTAAAGAAAACTGAAAATTTTATGTTATAATCTATAAAAATAGGTAGAAAGTCTTAATTTATTTTTAACATTTTCTTAAAAGCCAAGTCGTGTTTTTTTAACATTTTATTTATAATAAAATAGAGAAAATACATAAAAATTTGGATTTATCGATTTATCGGTTATCGCCTTATCGGCGATATTTTTATCACGAGTTATCTGATATCGGTTATCGATGAAAGGTTTTCGTTATCGATTTGTCGGTTATGATAACAATTTTCGTTATCGTGCCCACCTATTCTAAGACTAATACAGAGCGTTACGTATTGATGAGCATAAAGATATTTCATTTAGAATTCCCAGACAATTTACATGTCCCCAACTATTTAAACTATTCAACTATCAACTATTCAAGCTCATTCTCTTAGGAAAACGCATATGCAGGATACGAATTTTGGGATATTAGCCCAAACCCGATATTCAGTTGTTAGAATCATTGTATATTTGGTATCTCAAGACCTTAAATGAAAATCTAAGCTTTAACAGACTTTTAATACTGAAGTTCAAATTTTTTGTTTAAATCTATGAACACATCGGTAACCAATTTATAATCATTAATTTGTATCATATGGTTTTATTATTTCAACTTTATATTAATTTAGCTTTTAATTAATTTTTATATAATATTTTTGTTTAAAATTTTATCATTATAGTGTGGTCTTGAGAAATGGGAGAAGGATTCTTACCAAGGAAACTAATCATTTGTCTAATAAATTAAATGTTCAATTCGTTTTGGTATACATACGCTATTACAACATATATGTATATAACATATATATATATATATATATATATATATATATATATATATATATATATATATATATATAACTATCTTCTTCATATATATATATATATATATATATATATATATATCTTTCTATATATCTCCATATATATAACATATTTCTTTCAACTCTTAATATATATCATATATATGTAATATAACTCTTATAGCATAATATGTATAATAATAATAACATATGTATATATGGCATAGCATATATATGCTATATATGTATATGTATAGCAACAACCTTAATATATATATATATATATAAACCAGGCTTATCACTTTTTAACCTTTTAGTAAAGTAATTTATTTCAATACATATAACCATATATATATAATATATATATATATATATATAATAATAATATATGTATATATATATATATAATATGTATATATATATACCATAATAATATATATATATATATACTATATATATATAATTATGAAATGCAAAGCCGTCAAATATGAGCTACGAATGCAGAATTGAAGGAAAGAAATTAAAGTAAAATTGCAAACTTGGTCACGATTAAAAGGGTCTTCGACCTCGACCTCGTCTTCCTATTTCAATAAATAATGTTGAAAGCTCAATAAAAATAATAATATATAAATTTTAAAAAAGAATTAATAAATTTTGACTTTGATTCGATAAAAAGAGTCGACAATATATAGAATACTTAGATTCAAACTAACGGACGAAAACTAACAGGTGATTTGGTGGCACACATGTTTTTGAGTCTGCCTCGCGTCAAATGCCACAAGAGGCGGATGGGGAAGGAAGGAGGGGAGATGGGGGCGGGGTGTTGGAAAGGAATATTCGTAATTTTTGGATAGGGGAAAAGGCACGTTCCATAAAGGGAATGAAATTTACATTCAAAAATTAGACACCATAAGTTTAAAAAAACACGTGCTATATATATATATATATATATAATATAGGAATATATATATATATATATATATATATATATATATATATATATATATATATATATATATATAATATATATATATATATTATATATATAATATATATATATATAATATATATATATATATATATTATAGGAGAAAGATATAGTTAGACCTTTTGAACGTACGTTTAGCCAAAAAAAATAGTAACAGGGTAAAATCTTTATGGACCATCAATAACTTTCTATTAATAGGGATTTGATGATTCAAATATATATATAATAGGCCTGTTTACGTTTTACGACTCCGTCAGTTTTTATTTTTTTATTTATTTTTTTAACTAAAGAATACCCAAGGGTAAAACGCAAAGATGGCAGGAGTCGGGTCTCTCGGCCTTCCGGGGAACGACAGGGTAGGCTATTTCCCCCCTCCGGGGAGGGTCTCCGGAACCCCCGCTCTTTGTATTTGGTGTCGGGGGGTTCCGCCCCTCCCCTACGGGGTATGGAAATCGTCCCCCCTCTGCTCCCCGTCGGCTCGAGCCCCCTATTTTGCGTTTCTTTACTTATTTTTAAGAAAGTTGAAAAACTCAAGATTTTAGCAATTTTTAGGACAACACTCAAGTACTCAAGATGAATGCCAAAAACTCAAGAACTTGAGAAAAACTCAAGCGATGGCATCCCTGATTGGGTAAAATGTCTACAAATTCCTCCGCATCATACAGTAGAAACATGGAATATGTAATTTTTTTTATTGAATTATAACTTCAAAATATATTTCCCTATGATTTCTATATTATATTTTATATGTTAGTTTAATTTATAATAGGTTAAAATTAAAATTTAAACTTTAGATCAAAAGGTCAATAGGTAGACTTTGTCCCATATATATATATTATAATATATATATATATATATAATATATATATATATATATATATATATATATATATATAATATATATATATATATATTATATATATATATATATATATATAATATATATATATATATATATATATATATATATATATATTATATATATATATATATAATTATATATATATTATATTTATATTGTATATATATATATATATTATATATATATATATATATATATATAATCTATTATATATCTATTATATATATATATATATCTATTATATATATAATATATATATAGTAATATATATCATATATATATATTATATATATATATATAATATATATTATATATATATATATATAATATATAATATATATATGGTGGGAACTAAAGAAGTTTACCCGCAATGATATCTCGAAAACCTAAGCATGGTACATAAAACTGATAACATTTATGGAAATCAGCGTATGAAATTTGTATGGAAAATGAAAAAAAAATCTATTTTTTTTAATTTAAAGTAAACACCAAACTACGTTAAATTCAAGAGTAGTAGAGCATACTCAGAATTAGTTCCTGCGTAAATATGTATGAAAAAAGTATTTTTTTTTAACTAAGAATACCCAGGGTAAACCACAAAGATGCAAAGAGTCGGGGTCTTGGCCTCCTGGGGGACGACTGGGTAGGACTATTTCCCCCTCCGGGGAGGGTCCCGGAACCCCCGCTCTTGGTATTTTGGGTATGCGGGGGGTTCCTCCGCCCATTCTACGGGGTCTGGAAACGTCCCCCCCTCTTGTCCCACGTCGGCTCGAGCCCCTAAAAAAATTATACGTTCTTGATTCCTGATAATCTTTTTTTTCTGTTTATTCTACCTTCGTAGTTTTGGAGATACAAAAAAAAAAAAAAAAAAAAAGGAAATTTTTTTTAACATTTTCATATCAAATTTATACGCTGATTCCAAAAATCTTTCCAATCCTCTGTACCTATCTTAGTTTCTAGTTTTCGAGATATCATGCGGGTAACTTCTTTAGTTTGGCCCTATAATATCATATATATATATATATATCTCTATTTAAATTTAAAATTTCTTATAATATGTATGTATAGAAATTTAATTTCAATATTATATATATATATATATTAGTAGTATGGCGACAGTTTGACCGCTACCACCTTTCTCGATAGGAAGTATTAGAGGTATCGGTCTGAAACTTGGTATATGTTCTATGTATGTGTACGTTCGTTACACGCGAAATTTCGCGTCTCTAGGATGTATATAGGGGGTGGCTCCCCCCGAGAGCGAACGCAAAATATTGCGCTTACGCCCTTTTTGCCACTTCCATTTCCGAGTAAAGATTAGGCCTAATGACACCCGTTCAAACAGGTGAATCACAGGCGAGTTTTGGTGATCGTAGGTCACCCCTAAGTGGGTGCTGCCCCCTTAGCGCCAAGGTCAAATACGTTCTGAAAACCATGTTAGGCTTAACGTAGCGGGCTAAAATTTGAGATGTGAGCTATATGGATGACGTAAATCTCGTCGGAGACGAGATTACGTACCCCTGCGTCCCCCCGTAAAGGGGGACGCTGCCCCCTAAAAATTAAAATAATCGTAGAAGCCTGAAATTTGGAGGCTGGGTAGAGGATTTGGAGTCGGAGACGGAGTTGGAGTTGGATTCGGCTTCAGAGTCCAGAGACTCCCCCCCGGAGGGGGTCCCCATTTGAAAAAAGAAGAAATGCATGGAATGCAAAACAGAGGAAGAAGGAGGAAAAGAAGAATGAGGAAGGAGGAGGAGTCGACACCGGTGCTGGAGCCGGTGTGGTGCCAAGTTAATAAACATTCGTTTAATAATACAATAAATATCAATATTTTTTATTTATTTTTTGTTTAAATTTATTTTTCTAACATTTATTTTTTTTTTTCATTTTTCCTTTTTATACTTTTTTATTTTTTATTTAAATTTATTTTTTCTAACTTTATTTTTTTTATAAGTTTGATTTTTTATTTTAATTTTTTTTTTTTTTTAATTTAAACTTATTTTTACATACCCTAAAGCAGTAAATCAGTAAATCAGTAAATCGAACTACCCTCCTCACCCCTTCCGTGATCTATTATTGATCTATTGATTCAAGTCATATTTTTACTAAAATTGTCATGTTTTACATACCCTAAAGCAGTAAATCAGTAAATCAAACTACACACCTCACCCCTTCCGTGATCTATTGATCTATTGATTCAAGTCATATTTTTTAGTAAAATTGTCATGTTTTACATACCCTAAATAGTAAATTCAGTAATCAACCAGCCATACCACACTGCTCACCTTGATCCAATGATCTATTGATCTATTGATTAAAAGGCATATTTTGTACAACATAACATAATTTCTTACATACCCTAAATCGTAATCGGTAATCAAACCATCCACCCTACCCTCCTGACCATCCATACCCTCCACTGATCTTCGATCTAAGAATTATTGATTAAGTACCCATTTCGAGTATCATTTTCTTGATAAAATAACATAAAAACAAATTCTTTATACACTGATCAATGAAATATGCTAACGTAACAAAGTTTTCACTTATAAGCTAACATACATCATCCAGGTCTAAGAATAATAATGTACAACAACAACCTAACACCCCTTAAACACCGAATAAACGTTAAATTAACAAAGGTCCGCCCTTAACAATGGTAAATGTAACTAACATAGCATACAAACGTAAACCTATTCACGCCTTTGTCAAAGCATATCTCTAACTAACAATGTTTTAATTTAATATTAACATTGTGAATATTTAAAAAATTTGAGAATCCAACCTAACTAAAGCTACTGATCAACGAACATCTCTAAGTAATAAAGTTTCCATATCAATAAAGCTAACATGATATAATTGACTAAGAAAATAATGTACACACGACAAACCTAACACAACTCACACACGAATAAACTGTTTAGCATTAACAAAGTTCCACACTTACACCAGTAAAGTAACTGAACATTGCAATGCAAAACGTAACCTATCCATACTTTTTTCAGGCATATCTCTAACATATTAACGTTAATACTTACATTGCACACAAGTAACATTTAGCAAAAATGTGTCCTAACCTTGTTCGATTATCATACAAACCAACGAATATATGCTAACGTAACAAAGTCTTTTACATTATCATAGTAATTATTTAACAAAAAGTTTAACATAACCTTACCTAAATATATAATCCCAACAATAATTGCAAACATAACAAGTTTTATCCAAACATAACATACAAATAACAAAGTTTTATCCAAACATACATAAAAATAAGTAGTTTATCAAATTTAGAGCAGTAAGTAAATCAGTCAATCAAACCACCGGTACCCTCACCGACCCTACCTACCCACCTGTCCATGACCTTTTGATCTATTGATCTAATGATTCAAATCAAATTTCGAGTATCATTTCGGCTAAACATAACATAAAAACAAGTTTTTTTTAAACTAACCATCGAATATATGCTAACGTAACAAAGTTTTCACATTATAAAGCTAACATACCATTACCAGAACTAAGAATATAATGTACAATGACAAATGTAACACACATTACGCACGAAATAAACTACTAAACATTAACAAAGTTTCCATAACTTAACACAGTAAGTACTAGCAACCAGCGTAAAAATTAACTATTCACAGTTTTTCAAGCTGATCTCTAACATATCAATGTTTAATTTTTTAACATTAACACTATTGATTTACGTCCCATTTGGAGTATCATTTCGGATAAACATAGCCACAAAAAATGAAGTTTCTTTATATACTACCAGCGATTCTAATGCTAACATAACAACGTTTCACATTAATAAAGCTAACATCATCATATGAACTAAAAAAATATTGTACAACGACAAACCTAACACAAACTACGCACGAATAACTGTTAACATTAACAAAGTTCCAGCTTAGCACCAGTAAAGTTAACTAACATGCATACAAACTACCTATCTCAGTACTTTTTTTCAAGCATAGTCTCTAACATATTAACGTTAATTTACATTGACATGGTAAATTTTAACAAAAATTTATCATAAACCCTTGTCTAATTATAATACAGACCAACGAATAAATGTAAACATAAAAGTTTTATCCAAAATTAACATAAAAATAAGTTCTTTGAATAAAATATCATAGTAAATTTGTAATAGTTTACTGATTTTAAAGCAGTAAATCAGTAAATCAAGCCATCAACCCTCCCCACCCCTCCCATGATCTATTGATGTATTTGATTCATTCAACATTTCGAGTATCATTTCGATAACACATAAACAAAAAATAAGTTCTTTTCTATACTAACCATCGGAGATATTGCTAACGTACAACGTTTTTTACATTAATAAGCTAACATACACATGACTGAACTAAGATATAATGGAATGTAAACGGACAACCTACCAACCATAGCGTACGATAAACTACTAACATTAACAACTTCCGCAACTTAACAACAGTAAAGTACCTAACACATCGTACAAATCGTAACCTATTTACACTTTTTCAAGCATATCTCTAACATGTCAATGTTAATTTTACATTAACATCGTAATATTTTAACAAATTTAGCATAACCCTGTCTGTTTAATCATCATACTGACAACGAATATAAAGCTAACGTAACAAATTTTTTTACATCACTTCGTAATATCTAACAAAAATTCATCATAACCTCGTCTAAATATTAATAACCCCGACTGAATACTTGCAAACATAAAGTTTTAACCAAACATAACTAAAATAATAAAATTTTTATCCTGACTAACATAAAAATAAGGTTCTTTGAATAATATTACAGTAAAAGCGTAATAGTTTACTGTTTTTAAAGCAGTAAATCAGCTAAATCAAACCACCCATTCCCTCCCTGCCCCTCCCTACCCACCCGTTACTGATCTTTGAAACTATTGTTTCAATCATATTTCGAGTATCATTTTGGATAAACATAATAAAAATAAGTTCTTTATATACTGACTAACGAATATAGGCTAACGTAACAAAGTTTTAACATCAATAAAAGTAACAAATAATAACCTGAACTAAGAACATAATGTACAACGACAAACCTAACATACCTTGCGCACGAATAAACAGCCAACATTAACAAAGATCCATACTTAACTACAGTAAAGTAACTAACATTGCATACAAAACGTAACCTATTCACACATTTTCAATCATATCTGTAACATATAATTGTTATT
>JABUQX010080081.1:0-47738 GCA_015478945.1 Trachelipus rathkii
CGTATCATCGGGTACGGTGTTGCGTTTGGACAAACGCTCGCGTTTCGTGCCTGCTAATGATAAAAGTGGCGTTTTCCAGGCTGCTAAGGAGTCGTGGTAGAATAGCAACCTCACACCTCAGGGCTTATACAGAACTCCCCAGTGACAATGCCACCGAGACACTCGCCCACTCTCGGCCGGACCTGGAAGGCATGTCGGTTAGTAGATCGAGTAGCTGTCAGGTGAGGAAGCCCGAGTGTGCACATTAAGGTCACTGAGAAGGCTTCGACCACTATATTGCTCTGCACGTGCAGTTGATTATCACCTGCAGTGAAGCACGGTACCAGCGACACACGATGACAGAACAGGCGCGCCCAGTAGAAGAAACTTGATTTGATAGTTGTTCGGTGATTTGATGGGTGTTCATGATTGCTTGCTGTGCTCAGAGATCACCAATTTGAAGGAGGAAAGTATTTGTCTTGAGAACCACCTTCAATAGAGGGATGTTTGATGTTGAAGAGTTGAAGCGTTGTCATGATAAAGTGGCGTTTCTTCCCGGAGGCTGCTTAGGAGTCATCAGGGTGGGGCTATATTCCCTACTAGACTTACAATATATATATATATATATATATATATATATATATATATATATATATATATATATATATACTATATATATATATATAATATAACATATATACTCTATATATATAGAGATGGAAGGAAGCGCGAAAGGTTAAGAATGAGAATAAGGGGAATCTGCTTAGAATAATGAATAGGGATGGTGCTTTTGTAACTGATGAAATAGGTGTGAGAGGGTGTGGAAAGAACACTTCGAAAATCTACTTTAATATTAACAGTAATGAAGAGGTGATAGTGAAGATATTAAGTAGGGGTTTGATGGTGCAAGAAGAATAGGTATTTTGGGGATGAGGTTGTAGTAAGGAGGTAATGGGTAGAGTGAAAAAGAAGTTGAAGAATAATTAGAAATCCTGCAGGTATAAATTTTGTCGTCAATCCAGTAAAAGTATACAGGCGAGATGGTGATTGATTGGATTTGGAGATTGTGTAATAAACGTTTATGGAGGGTATGATTCAAAGAGTTGGAGAAGCAGTAATAATACCCATATATAAGGGTAAGGGAGAAAAGGAACTGTAGAAATTATAGAGGAATAAGTTTACTGAGTGTTGAAGGAAGGTATATGCTGGTATTTTGGTCGAAAGAGTGCGTCGAGTGACTGAAGGACTGATTGGTGAAGAACAAGGTGCGTTTAGGAGTGGTAGAGGATGTGTGGATCAAATCTTTACATTGAAACAAATAGTTGAGAAAATGAGAGAAGAATAAATTGTTTTAAGGTTTTATGGATTTGCAAACAGGCGTGTGATATGATTTAATAAGGAAGCGTTATGGCAGGTGTTAGTATATGGTGTTTGGTGGTAGGCTTCTGAAAATGAATCAAAAGTATGTATGACGATAGTGAAGCGTGTGTAAGAATAAGTAGGTGTCAATGGTGATTGGTTTAGGATTAATAACGGAGTAAGACAGGATTTGTGTTATGTCTCCTTGGTTCAATTTGTATATGGATGGGTTGATGAATTTGAGGTGGGGATGGCAGGAAATGGTGTTAGAATGATGGAGAATGGAAGAGAATGGAGGTGCCCTACACATTATATGCATGATGACTGGGTTTTGTGTGGCGAATCTGAAGAGAGAGTTTGAGAGGATTGGTAGAGAGATTTGGCAGGGTGTGTAAAAGGAAGGGTTTGAAAGTAAATGTGGATAAGAGTAAGGTTATAGTTGTGAGTGAGGACCTCCATAGTGTGAAGTTATGTTAGATGGTGAGCGACAGCTAGAACAAGTGTCTGGGTTTAAATATTTGGGTATATGTTGGATGAAGGGAGCGGATGATGCAGAGTGAGTAGGAAAGTTGTGAATGGCAGGAAGGTGGCTGAATTTGCAATTAAATCGTTGGTGAATGCAAGGGACTAAGTCTTGAGTGTGCTTTGGTCTTTCACATGAGGGTATGTTGTTACCTGTGTTAATGTATAGTAATGAGACTATGGTCTGGAATAAGAGGTATAGATCTAAAGTACAATGTGTTCAGATGGACAATCTTAGGGGTGTGCTAGGTGTGAGAAGAATTGATAAAAAGAGGAATGAACATATTAGATTGGTGTGGTGTGAAGAAAGGGGTAATGAGAGAATAAATGAAAGTATGTTGAGATGGTTTGGTCATGTGGAAAGGATGAGTGATAGTCGGTTGGTTAAGCGGATGTATAGTGGTGAGTGTGTTGGGAATGACCGGCTGGGAGACCGAAGAAAAAGTGGATTGAGTCAGTAAACGAATGTCTGAAGGAGAGAAATGTGAGTTTGGCAGAGGCGAGAATAAAAGTGCATAATAGGAGAGAATGGCGGGGTTTTGTATGGGGCATGGTTGTGGCCCCCTGGGCCAGGGGATGAACCCTTACGTTGACGCTATAGTGAGGGCCCGTCGCGGTCCCATGATGCTCTGCAGGTGCCAGTTTTCTATGCTGTGACAGGCTCTCGCTAATTAATGGGTACAGAGGGCGTGAGGCTGGGCTTCTTTTCGACGTTTGTCATGTTCTCCCTACTGCTTTTCTTTTCCGATGCTTGTACAGCACCTTACCCTAGTCTTGGGGCAAGGGAAGGTGAAGAAAGAAGGAAGATATGTATATATATATATATATATATATATATATACTCTACCTGCTGCTCTATATATATATATATATATATATACCTACACTATACTATATACTATATATATATATATATATATACATATATATATATATATATATATATATATATATATATATATATACCCTATATATATATGTGTTGGAAAGATGGAGAATGGAAAAGAGTGGAGATTGCCCTACCTATTATTTGCGGATGATTTTTGTTTTGTGGCAGACTTGAAGAGAGTTTAAGAGGATTGGTTGAGAGATTTGGCAGTGTGTATAAGAGGAGTTTGAAGGTAAATGTAGAAAAGAGTAAGGTTATGGTTGTGAGTGAGGATAGTCCTCAGTGTGAAGTTATGTTAGACGGTGAGCAGCTGGAACAAGTGTCTGAGTTTAAATATTTAGGGTATATGTTGGATGAGAAGGGAACGGATGATGCAGAGTGTAGTAAGAAAGTTGTGAATGGAGGGAAGGTGGCTGGTGCAATTAAATCATTTGTGGATATAATAAGGGACTAAGTCTTGAGTGCTAGGGTCTTCCAGCAGAGGGTATGTTACCTGTGTTATTGTATAGTGGTGAGACTATGGTCTGGAATAAAAAGTATAGATCTATTCAATGTGTTCATTCAGATGGACAATCTTAAGAGATTTTAGGTATGAGAAGAATTGATAAAATGAGGAATGAACGTATTAGAGAGTTGTGTGAAGAATGGGATAAACGAGATAATAAATAAAAGTATGTTGAGATGGTTTGGTCATGTAGAAAGGATGAATGATAGTCGGTTGGTTAAGGGGATGTATAGTGGCGAGTGTGTTGAGAACCGACCGGGGAGACCGAAAAAGTGGATTGAGTCAGTAAACGAATGTTTGGGGAAGGAGAGAAATGTGAGTTTGGCAGAGGCGGAAAGAAAGAGGTGTAGCTAGGAGTGAATGGCAGGGGTTTGTGAGGGTGTATGGTTGTGGCTCACCTGAGCCAAGGGATGAACCACCCCACTGACGATTTACCATAGTGAGGGTCCGTCGTGGTTCCGTGAGAAGCTCTGGGTGGATTTTCTGACAGCGACAGTTCTTACTAATATTCTCACTAATAGGTTTAGAGGGGGCGGTAAGGCTGGGCTTTGACTTTTGTCATATTCTTCTACTGCTTTTCTTTTTCCAATACTTGTCACACCTTACTCCAGTCTTGGGAATAAGGAAGATGAACAAAAATGAATATATATATATATATATATATATATATATATATATATATATATATATATATATATATATATATATATATATATATATATATATATATATATATATAATATATATATATATATATATATATCCCCTTGTCATCTCACTAGAGTGCGGGGTAGGAGTGTGTAACATGCACGGAAAATAAGACAGTTAAGTAGAAGAGCATGACGTAAGTTGAAAGGAACGTCCCCTACCATCCCCTCAAGTGAGAGCTCGTCACAGCAAAAAAATCCATCCTAGAGCCTCACAAGACTGCAACGGACCCTCTCTAGTATCTCGTCAATGTGTGGTTCATCCCCTGGGCTAGGCCCACAATCATACTCCCTTACAAAACCCCATCATTCACTCCTATTATGCACCTTTCTCGCATCTGCCTAACTCGCATTCCTTACTGACTCCTTTCACTTTTTCTTTGGTCTCCCAGTCAGCCGATTCCCAGTACACACAACACTATGCATCCGCTTAACCACCCGAGTGTCATTCATCATTTCCATATGACCAAACCATCTCAATGTACTCTAGCTTATTCTCATTTACGATTTTCTTTACACCACATAACTCTGTAACACTTTCATTCCTTACTTAATCAATTTCTCGCACCTAACACGCCCCTAAGATTATCTATCTGAACAGATTGCACCTTAGATCTATATCTCTTATTTCATACCATAATTTCACTATAATAGATTAACCTATGTAACAACATACCCTCATGCAAAAACCCTAGCGACCTCAAGACTTAATCCTTTTAAATTGTATAATTGCACAAGCCACCTTCACCCAACATTGTATCCTAAATATTTTAATTCAGATATTTCCTCACCATCCAACATGACTTCACATCGCGGACTCTCCTCACCCACTACCATCACTTTTACTTTCAAATCCCTTCCTTTTACACACCCTGCCATTCCACTCAAACTCTCTTCAGATTCGCCACACAAAACCAAATCAACCGCGTACAATAAGCAATTCACCCACACACACTTCCAATCTAACACCTCCCCCTATCTCTAATTCTTTCATCAATCTATAATTACACACATTACATAACCATGGAGACACATCCCTCCCTCACTCCACTATGATTGTAAAACTATTCACTTTTAACTCCATTTATTCTTACACACTGTTAACTATCGTCATACATACTTTTGATTCCATTCAGAAGTCTACCACCAACATTATTTATCATTAACACCTGCCGCAAAGCTTCCCTATTAATACTGTTGCAAGTTCATAAAACTTAAATACAATTTATTCTTCTCTCGTTTCAAAGTGAAAATTTGAACTACGCAACCTCTACCACTTCTAAATGCATCTTATTCTTTGCCAATCAGTCCCTCAGCCACTCAACGCACTCTTTCAACCAAAATACCAGCATATATCTTCCCTACAACTCAATAAACTAATTCCGATATAGTTTCCCTTATCTCCCTTACACTTATTATATAAGGGTACTATTACTGCTCTCCTTAAACTTATCTAACTACTTGTACTTTTACTGTGCACATAAATTATATAAAATGCATGCTATTTTCGATGTGGTCTCCCTTTGGCCTCCCGTAATCTGAACGCTCCCATTGGATTGCATGTATCTCATTGGTCACCATCTACCAGTCTCACCAGCTGATCTTAGAGACCAAGTGCATTGACTATTTTTTTTCTTTTCTTTTACAGTTAACCACCACTCACGGGCCGAGCCCTTTTCAAGGAGGGGGGCGGAAAATAAAACATGAAAAACCCCACCCAATCCCCAGGTTAAGGCAAATCTCTCAGGTGAGCGCAGACGTGGGCTTTAAAGAGAGGAAGATTAAATATAGCTGGAAAAACAGGAGGCAAGGAGTTCCACAGAACAGAAGTAGCTGGAAAGAAAGAGGCACCACAACGAACAAGTCTGGGGTTTCCAATACTCACGCAAAATTCATGCGAGAGCAGGGCACCCCTTGTATTGCGAGGGCGACGCAATGGAGGTGGAATGCGAGCGGCCAATTCCCCTAAGCATCTACCACTGTAGTACCTATAGAAAAGAGATAGTGCGCCAACGTCAAGTCGCAGAGATAGAGGGTCAAGAGTTTAAAAATAGGGGACAGTTTATTAGTCTCTTAGCTTTAGACTCGACCCTATCCAATTGAAGGGTGGAGCCGGAGCCCCCCAAATGCGAGAACAGTACTCCATACAAGGGCGAATAAGGCCCTTATATAACTGGCGTAGCTGTGCCAGAGGAAAAAAAAATTCCCCAACCTGAACAGAACTCCAGTTTCTTTAGGCCACCTTAGTAGAAACCATTGAAATATGAGGTTTCTAAGACAAATTTTTATGTTTATGTTAAGACCATAGAATGTTTATGTTATTCACAGAGAGACGCTAGAAGCGTTAAAGGAAAATAGGGAAAGTTGGGGCAACCGGTGTTGAGAGGGAGATGTAGAGAAGTTTTTAAAAGAGATATGAATTTTCAAGGTTGCGGTGACCCCACCGGGAATCCCATCCAGATCGACAAGGATAGAATCGGAAAGCTGACGACGAGAGGAACTCTAGAAGCAAAAGAGGGAGGCAGGTTTGAAGTGAGTAGAAGAGGGAGAGTTGAGTCATCGCATAAGAGTGAACAGAGCTTGAAGAAGTACAGCTGAGTAGATCGTTGATGAAGAGTAGGAATAAAAGTTGGAGATATAACAGAACCTTGTGGAACACTAGAATTAACAGGAAAGGAGGAAGAGATCGCTCCACACACGAAGTGCTGATATAGAGCATCAGGAGAAGAAGGACTAGACAGATTAAGCAAGAGGAAGGAGGAACCCAAAAGCGAAGGGAGACTTAGGGAGCAGTGACGACGTGCCAAAAACCGCGTCAAAAGCTTTTGGATATGTCAAGCGCACCACGCAAGACTCCCCATGGTCCCTAAGGGCAGAAGACCATAAATCAGTTAGATAGGAAAGTATGTCACCAGTTGACTCGAGCGACGAAAGGCCAAACTGATGATCTTAAAAGAGGGAAATGAGACTCAGATGATCCAGGAAATGAGAGTTAAGAAGAGTTTCAAAGATTTTAGATAGAATACAAGTGAGAGCTATAGGGCGATAGTTAGAAGGATCAGAGCTGCTACCTTTTTTCGGGATTGGTTGGACCAATGCACCTCTGGTCACCGGCGAATTGGTCGCAGATACAAAGTTTCACAATACGTATAGGGGCCTTATAGTTGTGTGAAAGATTATGGTGAGTAAAAATTAGGAGGAGCAGAGTTTTTGATGCATTTAAAACGACTTTTTCCAAATGCTTTAAATAGGAATTGAAGAACCATCATAGGTTAGTTGCTTCAAGGGCGCCCTCGTAGCGTAAGCTAATTGTTATTGGGAGGAACGTCCATCAAAATGAAGGGCGAAATCATTGGAATAGGAGTTGATAGGCGACTATGTAATAAAGAGGTTCTTATAGAAAAGTAGAGAGTTGGGTATAGAACAGAATCATGAGGAACACTACTATTTAGAGGGTGAAGGAGGCAGTCTACAACAGCTGCTATAGAAAGACCGGAAAGGAATTCCAAGAGGATAGATACCGAAAAAGGGAACTTTAGAAATCAAAACTGTCGATCTATCCAGCGCCACAGCCAAGGGACGAATCAGAAAAAGGAGAAAGATTACCAGTAGAGCGCTTATTACCAATGGCAAACTGACCACCAGAGACAAAATTAGAATTGTTTCCAAATCTTCCTCTTAAGGATAAATTCGAAAACTTTAGAAATAACAGAAGTTAAAGCGATAGTTGGAGGGTTGAGAGGGGTCCCTTGCCTTCGGCATATGCTGAATAAGCGTACACTTCCAACATGAAGGGAAGATCGAAGTAGAAAGACACAAACGGAATAATTTCCCAAGGCAAGCTCGGAAACAAGTTTTGAGAACCACAGGAGGAATACCATCAGAACAGTACTTTCTTAGTGTTAAGCTGAGAGTAGAAATAACATTTTAGAAAAATATGCGTAAATTTGATGGAGAAGGAGAAATAGCCCCGGAAAGGATTAAGATACAAATGAAAAAGGTTTGATCGAAGATAAATTACCTAACTTTTTTTTTTTTGCAAAATGCCAGAAAGGAGGTGAGAAAGAGGAATCAATAAGATTATAAGTTACGTAGATCTCTAGAGTTTCAGGAATAAGGTAATTCCTGAAAGCAGCGTCCCTGTATCGAATAGCACGAAAACGGGCAAAGTTAAACCAATGTTTGTGAGGTTTAGATGAAGGGAAAGAGTTTAGAATGTATTCCTGAATGCCAGATTCACCTCGGTAATGCGCTCAGCACACTCCTAGGGATCCCTCCCACGGAAGCAGTTGTCAATCCATGGGAAATCAAAAGCACGCCAGTAAGTCAGACTAGATAGCAGCATCGGTATAAAAAACGTTTCCTTGCCGTAGGCAGGGATCTTTCCTGCGAAAGACGAAGAGAAAGAATAGCAGACCGAGATAAAATGATCAGAGGAAGAGTGAGAGAGAGTTTAAAAGTCAGAATAAGGAGAAGGATTAGAGTTTAGAAAAAGGTCTAGACTCTAGAATATTGCATTCATCTCCAAGACGATAAGGGATACGAGTTGGGAGCTGAACCCACTGCTCAGTCATTCTAGATTTTCTGCCTACTTGCTTTTCATTCGAAAATTTTGATTTCTTTGTGTATAGGTAATTATTCATATTTAAATAGTAAGCAAATTTTAAAATATTCGTCAAAATGCTGGAGAAAAGGGAGTTTCAATTGAATAACGTAAATAACATTGGTGACTTAGGGTCCATTTTAATAGCTGTAGCAGAAGCGAGTTATTATTTATGGGCACGTTAAACAAGCTTTGCTTTTTATTATCTTATAAAATAATTAAAGGTTAAGAAAATCAGAAAAATATTTATTTTTATTCACTTCTCGAAACAATTGGCTAAGTTAACTGACATGTCAATAATCCGAATTAAAAATTGATAAATAAATGAAATGAAAAATGTGTATTTGTTCTTATCAGACTTCAGTGACCCGGTATTGCTCTTATCAAATTAAAATAAATTCTTAATTCTAAAATTAAATTAAACTTAAATACTAAGAATTAAACACTCGTCTTAACCTGAAAACAGAAATGTGGATTAATGTGAAGAACAAATTAAACTTGCACAACATCAATCACTCTTCCTCAGCATCTTCATGTTCTGCAAGAAAGTGGAATTATAAATTATATATTTTAACATACATTAGAAGAAAAAAGTTGAAAATATAATTCTCATCCCAATCAAAGTATAGTGTAGTAAATAATATTTCATTTAAGTTTAAGATAATTGGTATAGAGGTTTGGCAGGGTGTGTAAAAGGATGGTGTGCTTTGAAAGTAAATTTAGATAAGAGCAAGCTGAGGAGAGTCAGGATGTGAAATCATGTTGGATGGTTGGCAACTGGAATAAGTATCAGTTTAAATATTTAGGCTGTATGTTGGATGAAATGGGAACGGATGATGCAGAGTGCTGTAGAATGGTGGCTGGTGCAATTAAATACTTGTTGATTGCAAAGGAACAAAGTTTTAAGTGCGCAAGGGTACTGCATGAGGGTGTATTGTTATCAGTGTTAATGTATACTAGTGAAATTACGGTGTGGCATAATAGGTATATAGATCTAAGGTGCAGTGTGTTCAGATGGATAACTAATCTTACGGTAGTGTTAGGAGTGAGAATTGATAAAATGAAGAACGAACATATTAATGAAATGTGACGAAAGGAGTAAATGAGAGTATATTAGTATTAAAGTGGTTTGGTAATTTGGAAAGGGTGGATGGTAGTGGGTTGGTTACGCAGTTGTATAATGGTGAGTGTGTTTCTTAGGGAGACCTAACAAAAAGTGGGTTAAGTTAGTAAAAATGACTGAAGGAAAGGAATGTGAATTTAGCATAAGCGAGAAGAATGGTGCATAACAGGAGTAAATGGTTTGTGTGTGTGTGTTCCTGGCCCGTGAGGTGAACCCTGGCGAGATACCACAGTGGTGTAATGAAGCTCTAGAATGGATTTTGGCTACAACGGGCTCGCACATAAAGGAATGAGTATTGCGACCTTTCTTTTCGACTTAGCTCATGTTCTTCTACTTAATAATTCTGATTTCGGTGCATGATCGCACACCCCACCCAAAATTTGTGGGGATCAGTGATTTCGTCCAACCTAAATTAAGAATTATGATAAAAGAAAATGTTCAGCCTACGTGCTAGAAATATTTTTAATTAAGGTATAGGATGAGCAACTTTAGAAATAAAAAGATCATTTCTGAAAGTAACAAACAGATAAATCTTAATCTAGATACTCTGTAAAAAGTGAATATTTTTTAATATAAATACAAAACTTTAAAAAAAGTGATAAGGTGAAAATGTAAAATTGTATAGATTTCTTTTGATACCATTTCGATTTTTGGAAACAAAAAAAATTAAAATTTTAATTATTTAGTTTAATTAAAATCAAAAGTTTATAAAATAAGGTGATGATTAATTATTACTATACTGCAGTTTGTCTCTATTTGGGAAAAATACCTTCTTGTAACTTGATATGCATTCTTTACTGCGGTCATCTTTTGATTAAGAAAAATATATCAAAATATACTACCGTGAAAATACATCCAGTAAAGAATCACGAATCTCGTAAATATAACAAAGTAATATATATATATTAGTATATATATATATATATATATTTATATATATATATATATATATATTATATATATATAGTATATATATATATATATATTATATATATATATATTATATTATATATACTATATATATATATATATATATCATATATATATATATATTATATATATATATATATATATATATACTTATATATATAATAAATATATATATATTATTATATATATTATATATATATATATTCTTCTTCATCTACCTTTTCTTCCCTAGATTGGGGTAAGGTGCGTAACATGCATCGGAAAAGAAAAGCAGTAGAAGAAATGACAAAGTCGAAAGAAAGCCCAGCCTTACCACCCCCTCGGTACCTACCTTTTAGTAAGAACCCGTCGCAGTCAGAAAATCCACCCTTAGAGCTCACGGGACGGACGACCCTCACTAGGGTAAAAATCGTCAGGTAAGGGTTCATCCCTTGCCACAACCATACCCCCCGCAAAACCCAGCCATTCTCTCCTATTATGCACCTATTATTCTCGCCTCTGCCTAAACTCACATTTCTCTCCTTCAGACATTCGTTTGACTCAATCAATCACTTTTCTTCGGTCTCCCAGCCGGCGATCTCCCCAAACACACTCAACCACTCTATACATCGCTTAAACCAACCGACTATTATATTCCTCCTTTCCACATGACCAACAAACCATCTCAAATACTTTCATTTATTCTCTTCTCATTTACCCCTTTCTTTAAACCACACAAACTCTCTAATACGTTTCATTCCTCTCATTTTATCAATTTCTTCTCACACCTAGGATGCCCCTAAGATTAGTCCATCTGAACACATTGCAACTTTAGATCTATACTTCTTATTCCAGGCCATAGTCTCGCTACTATACAATAACTATACAATACTATTCAATACATTGAAACAAATGATTGAGAAAATGAGGGGAGATATGAAGAATAAATTGTATTTAGGTTTTTATGGATTTGCAAACAGGCTTATGATAGAGTTAATAGGGAAAGCTTTATGGCAGGTGTTGTATATTTGGTGTTGGTGCGTATCTTCTGAATGCGAATCAAAAAGTATGTATGACGATAGTAAGCCTGTTGTAAAGAATAATGTGTGTCAATGGTTGATTGGTTAGGATTAATTAGCAGAGTAGACAGGGTTTGTGTTGTCTCCTTGGTTATTTCAATTTGTATATGGATGGGGTTAATGAAAGAATTCGAGGTGGGGATGGCAGGAAATGGGGTTAGAATGATGGTGAGAATGGAGATTGAGTGGAGGTGCCCTACCTATTAATATGCGGGATGATTTGGTTCTGTGTGGCGATCTGAGAGAGTTTGAGAGGATGGTAGAGAGATTTAGCAGGGTGTGTAAAAGGATTAGGTTTGAAAGTAAAACGTAGATAAGAGTAAGGTTATGTGTTGTGCAATGAGCGGACAGTTCCCTCAGTTGTGAGGTTTGTTAGATCGCCGTGAGCAGCTGGCAGCAAGTGTCTGAGTCGTAAATATTTAGGTTATGTGTTAGATGAGAATGGGAACGGATGATGCAGAGTTGTAGTAGGAAAGTTGTGAATGGCAGGAGGTAGCTGGTGCGCAATTAAATCTGTTGGTGAATGTAAGGACTAAGCTTTTTGAGTACACTAGGGTTTTACATAGAGGGTATGTTGTTACGCGTTGTTTTATTATAGTAGTGAGACTATGGTCTGGAATAAGAAGGTATAAGATCTAAAGTTCAATGTGTTCAGATGGACAATCTTAGGGCATCATAGGTGTGAGAAGATTGATTTAAAATGAGGAAATGAACGTATTAGAGAGTTTGTGTGGTGTGAAGAAGAAGGGCGTAAATGAGAATAAATGAAGGTATATGGAAGAATGGTTTGGTCATGTGGAAAAAGGATGAATGATGATGATCGGTTGGTTAAGCGGATGTATAGTGGTGAGTGTTTGGAAATCGACCGGTGAAGAGACCGAGAAGAAAGTCCTTGATAATGCCAGATCGTCGTTTGAAAGCGAGAGAAATTGTGAGTTTGGCAGGAGGCGAGAATAAAGGTGCATGATAGGACGAGAATTCGCGGGCGGTTTTGTATGGGGCATTTGGTTGTGGGCCCACTGGGCCAAGGATGAACCCTTACATTGACGATTTACCATAGTGAGGCTCCGTCGCGGTCGTCCCATGAAGCTCTAGGCTGGATTTTCTGTCTGTGGACGAGTTCTCACTAATTAATGGTACAGAGGGGCCGATAAGGCTGGGCTTTCCTTTTCGACATTGTCATATTCTCCTACTGACTTTTCTTTTCCGATGCTTTGTAGCGCACCTTACTCCCAATCTTGGGAAAAAAGGTAGATAAAGAAGAAAGAAAGAATATATATATATAATATAATAATATATATATATATATATAATATATATATATATATATATATATATATATATACTATTACTGATTATATATATATATAATATAATATACTATATATTATATATTATAGTATATATATATATATATATATATATATATATATAGCGTATATATATATATTATATATATATATATATATATTAATTTTAAAATTAATTAATAAATATTTTATAAATTTATATAATATATATATTATATATATATATATATAGGTATAATATATATATATATATATATATATATATATATATATATATATATATATATATATATATATATATATATACTATTATATAGTATTATATATAAAAAAAACTACCCCTTTGTAACACTTCAGAGCACTATCAAAGGTCGGTAACACGGGTGGGACCAACAGGGAAATCGAACTTTAAGGCGGCTATCCCAAACCAGCGAAACCAACGTGTTCGCAGTCAAGTTTTTAATTCTTGCCCCAGGTAGATAAAACCCAACTGCTACGCGGAGATTTGAAACCAGCGTCCTCATCGAATAAGAGGCGGGTTGACTCAACCCTCCTGCGCGCCACGAGGCGTTCATAATATATTATATATATATATATATATAACTATATATATATATATATAAACAACATCAAACAAAGACACAGATATATATATATATATATAATATATATATATAATATATATATATATATATATATATATATATATATATATTATATAGTATATATATACCGGCAAAAAAAAATCTTTACATTTTTGTGGCAAAAAAAAACTTTACACAGAAAATCCATGTAAATATTTTACTTGCCATTCCTGCCATAAAAAAAGTGGGGCGGAGAAGCGTAATCTGCGCTGGTAACTCCTGATTCTCACTCAAGAAAACATCTAGCTTACCCCATCTAGGACTCAGTGCAGCGTTATGGCTCGTGCAGTGGAAGTGGTATTCATATGCGCTCGTGCCACCCATTGTTATTTGAACTTTCGATAAGTTTTAAGCTCTACACTTTACACCTATTGCACCACCAATGGGTCGGAAAAAGCCTGAAATGGGAGAGGAGAAAGTCCGTGCTTTTGACTTGCTATGAGAAGTGGAATCTGTTGATTCTGTGGCCAAAGATTTGGGAGTGTCGAGAGAGGCAATTTATCAGCTAAAGCGGTCGGCGGCGAAATTACCACCTGGGACGGTACCATTTGGGGAAGTCAGGCTCTGGTGCACCTAAGAAGACTACACCAAGGACAGATAAGATTCTCAAGCGTGAAGTTATGTTACATCCTGCTATAACTGCCGTCGAACTAAAAAATAAACACCCTGAGCTCCTCAAGAACCTCGCAACAAGGACAATCCGCATCGCCTGCCAAAAGGACCTGCGGTCTTCAAGATCAGCCGTGTGCAAAGAAGCCAATGCTCACACCAGCAATGAAGAAGAAAAGTGTGAATTTCTGTAAGAAATATGTACGGACATCGGAACAGTGGAAGAAAGTGATGTTCAGTGACGAAAGTACTTATATAGGCTAGGTCTCAGAGGAGCTCCAAAGATCGTTTCGTCGTCCTAGTAGCTATGTGCTCACGATTACGACTCCAGATTTACCGTAAGACTGTTAAACACCCTGAGAGTGTCATGGTATGGGGTTCATTCAGTGGAAACATGGGCAGGGCAGGTTTGTTCTTTCTTCCCCAGGGTGAAACTATGAAAGGAAGCAGGTATATTAAAGTTTTGGAAGAACATCTTCTTACTTGTTGGGACATTCATGGCTGTGATTATTTTATGCATGATGGTGCCCCTGCCCATAAGGCCAAGATCGTGACAAAGTTTTCAAAGACCATAACATTAATATTTTCGAGTGGCCTGGTAATTCTCCAGACCTCAACCCCATTGAAAATGCCTGGAATGTAATGAAAAACAAGGTTCAAGAGACACGACCAAGCAGCATCAACGATCTGAAGGAGGCTCTCAAGAAACTGTGGGTAGCCATGGACCCCAGCTACTTCACCAACCTTGCTGAATCCATGCCTAATCGACTGCAGTTGGTGATAAAATATAAGGGCGACATGACTAAATATTACTATATTTAATAATTTGTAACAAACTATCCACAATAAAACATATTAAAGGAAAGATTTTTTTTTTTATTGGCCTTGTAAAGATTTTTTTTGCCGGCACTGTATATATATATATATATATATATATATATATATATATATATATATATATATAATATATATATTTGAGACTTATTATATATATATATATATATATATATATATATATATATATATATAATATATATATTAATATATAAATAATATAAATATATATATAATATATATATATATATATATATATATTATATATTATATATATATAATATTATAATAATTATATATAATATATATATATATATATATATAATATATATATATTATTATATATTATATAATATATATCAATAATATATCTATATATATATATAATATATATATAACTGCTGATGACGTTGTGACAGGTTTCCAAGATAATTTGTTGAGTATTGTTCAGCGAAGAATGTTTATATTGTCAACAGGAGAGACGCAGGCAGGAACCGTGGAAAGAGATAGAAAAGTTAGGTGTCTTAGAGAGGGAGATTTGTAGAAGTTGGGTTTTTAAAAGAATTAAATTTCACAAGGTTGAGACGACCCACCCGGAAATTCTATCAGATCAGCGAAGAATAGAATCGGGAAAGATTAAGACGAGAGGAAATCAGAAAGTAAAAGAGGGAGCAAGAATTGAAATGAGTTGAGCAATGATAGGCGTCGGATGTCATCAGCATATGAGTGGATAGAGATTAGATGTACAGGTGAGAAGATTAATGAAAAGCAGGAATAAGTAGTAGGAGATATTACAGAACCCTGAGGAACACCACTATTGACAGAAAAAAGAAGCAAGCAAGAAGTCGCCCATCAACAACAGCCGATTTTGAGCAGAGATTGAAGAAAGTTAGACATAAGTAAGCAAAAGAGAGAAGCGAAACCCAAAGAGGAGCTTGGAGAGCATTGACGAGTGCCATACCCGGTCAAATGCTTTGGAATATGTCAAGCGCCACACGCAAGTCTCCCCAGTAGTTCATACAGAACGGAAAACCCATAAATCTAGTAAATAGGAAAGTATATACGCTAGTGACCTCAAGCGCCGAAGCCGTACATGGCCGATTCGGAAAGAACGGAATGAGATTCGGATGGTCTTAAGAAGTGAAGAGTGAGAAGAGTTTCAAAGAATCTATAGATAAGATACAAGTTAGAGCTATAGGGCAGTAGTTAGAAGGATCAACAGCCGGCTTCCTTTTTTCTGGAATAGGTTGGACATGTGCGTGCTTCTAACACTGAGGGAAAGTGCTAGTATTGAGGCACAGATAATATAGTTTGAACGAGGGGCAGGGTCAGCAAGTCAGCACTGGAAAGCACACTCCCTCAAATCGGGGAGAGGAATGCCGTTGGGGTCACCCGCCTTCCTCGTTCATAGATTTCCGCGAGCCCCATGGCATCTGTTCCAAATGTAATGCACAAGGTTAAGGCATAGGACACCCGAGAGGAGAGGAGGAGGAGGAAAGATGAATGACCGACGTCCAGGGCTTGAGTTAGAGGGAAAAAGGAGGCCAACGAGATTGGCCTTTTCAGTTGGAGTATTAGCATATTAACCATCAGAGGCGAAATAAGAGGAGGAAAGGATAATTCAAAGAAGTTGTTAGAGATGTTTTTGGCAAGGAGGCAGAAAAGCATTTGTCAGTAGGAGAACCAGGAGGCTCAGCGCACTTTCGTTTAATGAAAGTCCGCATTCTCCTGGTTATAGAAGAGCATACCCTGAACATGATTTCTAGCTATGAATATTAGCAGAGTGATAGCGGAGGAACGAGAATTGTTTCACACTCGATACCCACTGTCTCTAGCCCGAATGGCCAGAGAACAAGGTACGACTCGAACAATGGATTTGGAGGAGAAAAAGATTTAGTTCGAAGAAGGAATGAACCTGCTCATCCCATCAACGATTACAGCTCACCACTGTATCGGCAGAAACTGAAGCGTCTTCAGAGTCAAAGCAATACCCAATTATAAATTTAGCGTAGAAGCACGCAAATGCCCCCCAATCAGCATGCTCCAAGTCGCCAGAAAAACGGCATTGGGGCAGGATGGAGCTGTGGATGAGAAAGTAATTAAATTAAGAGATAGAAGCGTTGTGGGGTCCAGATTTACCCGTAGAGCGAGGTCGGGCCGTATTATGAGAGAAGAAGACTTGGAAACAATAAAAACAAAATAACTGGTGAAACATAGGTCAAGTGTTTCAAGAATCGGTAGGGGACGATCTAGAAATGTGTGTAGGTTCCCTAAAATTAGTTGTCCAGATCGTTGAGAAATACTGAATGATTCGCCTTCTCCCCACCTAAATTAGTATGAGAGGACCCATCCATTCAGTGTTGTGTACATGAAATCCCCTAAATAGAGACCTCCAGTGTTGCGATTGAGAAGTATTAACAGTTCGTAAGTAGTAAGGTAAATTCAAAAAAGGAAATGAAAATCTGATCTTATTTAGTGAGAAACTGTAGCAGAAAGCACAAAGATTATTGTAGTAGAAGGCAAGAAAGATTTTAAGCCACAGAACATCGAAGTTAGAGATTTCAAAAACGAGTTCTCGAGAAGTGTTTATAGGAGTGTTTATGTTCTATTAGCACGTACTCCACCCGTTCAGAACGGAAATTATAAAATTAGTTCTATAGTATGGATATATTAAAAACGAGTTAGAGGTATGAATCTTAGCCATCTGAGTTCAGACAAAGAGCAAAAATTAGCGGTTAGTAGTAAGAGAGGTGGTATCAACGGTTGCAGAGTTAGGAGTGCAACCACTGATGTGGTAAGTCAATAGAAAGCGGACTGTGCAAATCTGCTCTCATACACGCACACACAATCATAACCAAAAAAAAAACAAAAACAAAAAACCAAAAACAAAGGAGAAATGAGGAAAAATTATTCGTTGTACGCTAAAACCTAAATTGGTAGATGGATTTGGCAAGGTGTGTAAAAGGAGGCGGTTTGAAAATAAACGTAAAAGTAAGTCTATGGTTGTGAGTGAGGACAGTCCTCGATGTGAATCTTTTGTCTAAGATGGTAGCAGCATGGAACAAGCGCTGTCTAAGTTTAACATATACTGATATATGGTTGGATGATGAACAGCCGGAGGATTGTGCATGAGCTGAGTAGCGAAAGTTGGTGAATGGCAGAAAGGTGCTGTGCAAATTAAATCGTTGGTGGATATAAAGGGACTAAGAGACTAAGTCTTGAGTGCGCTAGGGTCTAACATGAGGTATGTTGTTAAATGTGTTAATGTATAGTAGTGAGACTTTTGTCTGGAATAAGAGAGGTATTGATCTAAAGTACAATATATTCAGATGGACAATCTTAGGGGTGTGTTAGGTTGTGAGAAGAATATGATAAAATGAGAATGGACACGTATTGAGCTATTGTGGTGTGAAGACAGGGATAATATTGAGGAATAAATTGAAAGTATCGCTACATGCAGATTATTTTGTCATGTGTAAAGGATGGATTCATGTCGGTTGGGTTAAGCAGATGTCGCATTTAGTGGTGAGAGTGCGGGCGAATTGACCGGCTTGAGACCGAAGAAAAAGTGGACTGAGTCAGTAAGGAATGCCTGGAGGAGAGAAATGTGAGTTTGGTAGAGGCGAGAAGGAAGGTGAATAATAGGAGTGAATAATGGGGTTTTGTGAGGGGTATGGTTGGGTCCACTAGGCCAAGGATTGAACCCACATGGGACAAAGATGCCATACTGAGGGTCGTTCGCGTCACTGTGAAGCTCTTAGGTGGATTTTCTGACTGCAGAGAGTTCTCTCACTAAAAGGTATAAGGGCTGGGCTTTCTTTTCACTTGCGTCATGTTTCCTACAACTTTTCTGTTTCCGGTGATGTTACGCATCTTATGTCTTGGGGAAAGAAGGTGGGTAATGATGATAATAATGATTGATATATATATATATATATATTATATATATATATATATAGTATATATATATATATATATATATATATATATATATATATATACTATATATATAATATATATATATATATATATTATATATATATATATATATATATATTAGTATATATATATTATTATATTATCTTTCTTCATCTTCCTCTTTTCCCAAGACTGGGGTAAGGTGCGTGTCAAGCATCGGAAAAGAAAAGAAGTGAAGAATATGACAAAAAGTCAAAGAAAGCCCAGCCTTTACCGCCCCCTCTGTACCATTATTAGTAAGAACTCGTCGCGTTCAGAAAATCCACCCTAGAGCTTCACGGGGACTGCGACGCGACCTCACTTATGCGTAAATCGTCAGCTGTAAGGGTTTCATCCCCTTGGCCCAGGCTGGGCCCACAACCATACCCCCTCACAAAACCCCGCCATCTTCTCCTATTATGCACCTTTATTCCTGCCTCTGCCAAACTCAACATTTCTCTCCTTCAGACATTGTTTACAGACTCAATTCACTTTTTCTTCGGTCTCCCAAGCCGGTCGGTTCCCAACACAACTCGCCACTATACATCCGCCCCAACCGACTATATCATTCATCCTTTCCACATTGACCAAACCATCATCTTAACATACTTTCATTTAATCTCTCATTTACCACTTTCTTCACCACACAACTCTCTGATATGTTCATTCCTCATTTTATCAATTTCTTCTCACACCTAGCATAGCCCCTAAGATTGATCCATCTGAACACATGAACTTTAGATCTATACTTTTATTTCCAGACCATTAGTCTCACTACTATACAATAACACCAGGTAACAACCATACCCTCATGTAAAAACCCTAGCCCACTCAATTCTTAGTCCCTTTACATTCATCAACAATTTAATTGCACCAGCAACCTTTCTTGCCATTCACAACTTTCCTACTAACACTCTGCATTCATCCGTCCCTTCTCATCCAACACATACCCTAATATTTAAACTCAGACACTTGTTCAGCTGCTCACCATTAACATAACTTCACACTGAGGACCGTTCTCACTCACTCACAACCATAACCTACTCTTATCTTACGTTTACTTTCAACCCCTCCTTTTACACACCTTGACAAATCTCTCTACCAATCTTCTCAAAACTCTCTTCACACAAAACCAAATCATCCGCATTTATAATACGGTATTATATATATATATATATATATATATATTATATATATATATCACACTTATATATATCTATACTATATGTACTATATATATATATACTATATATATATAATATCATACTATATATATATATAATATATTATATTATAATTATAATATATATATATATATATATATATATATATATAATTTATATTAATATATATATATAATATATACTTATCTATATATATATATAATATATATATATATTATAGTATAATATACTATATATATATATGCCCCCCACACCGACTTCTCTATAACTTCACTTATCGTACCTGTGGAATCGCCCGGAGGCGGCAGCCGGCTTCCTGGGAGCAGTGTGGCCTCCAACTAAGGTGCGGCCAGGGGAGGAGATTATATATATACTATATATACTATATATATATATATATATAATATATATATAATTTATTTATATATATACTATATTAGATGGTGTGACTATATATATATATATATAAATATATATATATATATATATAGTAATATATAATATATCCTTTCTTCACCACATTCCTTTACTGACAAATCCACTTTTCCTTTGGTCTCCCAGTCAGTCGATTCCCAGCACACTCGCCATCATGTATCCGCTACTCCAACCGACTGTCATGCATCCTTTCCATATTACCAAATCACTCTCGTTTATTCTTCCTTACGCCCTTCTTCACGACCACACACATGTCTCCTAATACAATTCATTCCTCCATTTTAGCAGTTCGTTCTCACAACTATACAAGCCCCTAAGATTATCCATATATATATACTATATATAATATATATATATATATATATTTACTAGTATATAATATTATATTAATATCATATATATATATATATATTATATATATATATATAGTCGATAATATAATACATTACATATATATCTTATATATACTCAATATATATATAATATACATATATATACTATATATATATACTATAATCATTTTATATTTAATATATAATATATAATATATATATTAGTGACGGTGGATGACGATTATGAAATATTTTGCATGAATGACGATTGCGACGATGACGATTAGGAGCAACAAATTTTGCCGATGACGATGACGATTAATATGAAAAAAACTATTTTAAAAATTATCCTCTCTCTCTCTCTCTACTCTCTTATAATATCTATACTAGTACTATAATATACACACCCAACGAGACGCTACGTCAACACAATCATCTTCACAGAACGGTCTTACCGGCAGAAGAGAGAATAATTAGAAACTCTTTTAATTTCTGAAAGAGTGAAGCTACGCTTCTCGAATTCGTCGAGTCATTGAGCCTTATGAAGATATCTCTTCGTCTGATAGCAATGGGCTGAAAACCCCCTTATCATCAAATCTAGCTTTTCGTGAATGATGTTGCTAATTTCAAACATTCAACTACAACACACCCTGCAGCATGCGCGACATGCGTACGTGATATATATATATATCATATAGTATACATATATTATATAGTAATATATCTATATAGTATATATATATATTATATATATATATAAATATATTATATATATTTATACATATATTATACTATTATATATATGATTATATTATTATATATATATATAGTTATATATACGAAAACCAATTTTAAAGGACTCAAAATGTGTGGTATCGGTTAAAGGTATCGGCAAAAATTTTACGATACCGACCGATACCAATACCGATACTACTACTCTCAAAAATTCCAGATTAACCGATCGTAATACGATACACACACAAGATGGTCCGAAATTATAACATACCGATACCGATACCATGGTATCGGTCTGCATCTATAACTATATATATTATATATATATATCATATCATATATATATATATATTATATTTTATATATATATATATATATATAGTATATATACATATACTATATATATATATATTATATAGTATAATATATATATATATATATATATATTTATATATAATAAACCGGAAAGATACTATATATATAATATATATAATAATATTACTAATATATATATAGTATATATATATATATAATATATTTATATAGTATTACTAGTATATATATATATATATACTATAATATATATGTATATATATACGGTATATATATATAATATATAATACTATATATATATACTTATATATATATATATATATTAATACTATATATAAATATATGTCTACATATAATATTATATATATAATATTATATATATATATATATATATATATATTACTCGATGATAAAAACGGAATGACTACCATAACTTAGAATCCAAAGAATAGCTTTGTGTGTCTATTTATGAAATTTATTCCAGTCCTCAAAGACTATTTCCAGTTCTTAAAATGGGAATAATGGACTATACTACTCCCTAAATTTTCCTTATAAAATGACCGCATGCAAGGGTTCAATAATTTATACCTTTCCAAGAAATGGAAATACAAGAGGAATGTCAGTCAAAAGTATTATCATCTCGGACATTACCATTACCTTTGGGGAAAACATCAAATTCCCAGAGTACACCTGGTTAACCTACAAATTATCCATCTCTAAAATGTTGATAATTCTAGCTCTTCCATTCATTTGTACATGTCAATAATTCTATCTTTTACTTAATAATATAGAATCTTCAATGTACTGCAATTTTACTGTACAATGCGTTTCAGCATTAGCCTCAAGTAATGCAGTCGAATTCTGCAGTTTAAACATAGGTTTTTCTAAACGTCAATTTAAAACGGAAAAATCGGATTGTTATATTGAACAGAAGGCCATTTCTTCCAAAGACATAGGGCTACTCCCAAAATATTAAGGCCTATTAAATCCATTCTCAAGCTTCTTTATCTTAACACTTTCTTAAAATAAAAAACAACTATAATAATTAGGTCTATGTCAGGTGTTGGTTTTATAAAACTCTCCAAATAACTATTACCATTCAAAACTTATTATAATCATGCAAACACATTTCGATATCTATATGGCATTTATACGTTCCATCTTCTATTGGCGTTTTCAGGGAATTTACGACCATCATTGATAGCTTTAAGGAAATGATATGTCTTACCGAAAGTATACTTAGTCCTCAAAGTCAATAAAAGTAATTACTCTAAATACAGCTACAAAACTGATAGTTTCAATGAGAAAAGCTCATAAATTGAGTTGTTCGTCTACCTACAGTAGACAGCATCAATTTTTTATATATTTTTTAAAAAATTCTAACAACTAACTTGACAAGAGCAAGTAAACGGATATATATATATATTAATATAATATGCTACTTATATAATTTAATCCACATATCAATTTATATAATATATATATATATATATATATATATTATATATATAATATATATATAATATATATATATATATATATATTATATATATATATATATATATATTAATTATGCTCTTCATCTCTGTTGTGTGCTAGGTGTGTTGTATGGAGTGTTGTGTGCGGTGACAGCTGATGTGTGTGTGTGTGGTGTATGTGTATGTTTTCCAGTGTTATTGCAATAATTTAGGAATATTTTAAAAATTTTTTAGATAGAAATTGACACAGTAAAAAAAATACTGTTAAAAGAGCTAGATGACTATATTAAACTTGCCTTTTATTTCATCCCATTACGATATAAGCTAGGGTAAAACATTCTAAAAAATAAAATTTTTAAAAATGGTAAAACAAAAACATAGAAGAGATAAAAAAAAGAGCAAACAAAAATTCTGAAAAAAAAAATAAAACCTGTACTAAAAATGAAAGTAATAGTTTGTTATTCAACTAATCTTAAACAATGAAATGAATATTGTATGTAAAAAACATGACACACTCCTCTCAAAAACCTGATAATCTAAATAATTACCATTGACTTATATTCAAAACATTTCACATATTGCTTCTGTACTCGTTTCAGAATAGTAATATTCTTAAATTGAATGTAAAATTAATTATTAACATTTTTCTGTTATTTTTTAGCCACTACATTCCCTTTCAAGAATATTAAATTATGACCGATGTTCTAAATAATCTTCCACTTAGTTAGGCGTTGGAGGTATTGTCAAATTATATGGACTTTAAAGTGAAAGAAACCAGCTGATTAACTTTCTTTTGCCGAGTTCCATAATAATATATTCACACATTCAGTATATAAATTTATTATAAACGTTTCTCAAAATACCAATCTCTAAGAGTGTTTGTTGTTAAGCAAAGATCCAGATAGATTGCAAGTTACTGGATTTTTCTCTTTTGATGGAACAGAGCCTCATGTTTTTTAAATTTATAAATTAATAAATTAAATATAACCATTATAATTTATCTACCACAAGTATAAGACGTTTAAAATTCTCTTGACTATGAATATGGTATGCAATTGCAAAGTATAAACTATTTTTTCCTTTTGAAAATAATCATGGAGTGCATAAGCTACACCAAAAAAATATATATGACAGAATAACTTTCTTTGATATCAATTCTAAATTTATGAAAAGTATCCTAATTATAACTTTCAATTTCTCATTGCATTACAGCTGAAAAAAATGAAAACATTAAAAAACCAAATGACATCTAACCTAATGAACCCTTGTTCTTTCTTATGTCAACACACAGCTGCTCCACAAAACGACCAAAATCAAAGCCTTCAAACTCCAGTTCATGACTTGCTTTCAGTAGTAGAGTACAAAATAAATTCAAAGCGCTGCAACGAACTTTAGAAGAATCATTGGCATTATAAAGTTGACGCGATAGTTTCTGAAAATGAAAGATTAAAGAGGTTATTAAAAAAGTTTTTAAATTAAAAAGATCTCATACGTAATTACATCACGTAATTACATCATTAAATATTATACTGTAAAATATTCATTTCAAATGAGGCTTGTATAGTAATGAAAATAAACTTTTGATTATTAATTTGAATTGAACAACAATATGTTAAAAAGTAATAATCAATTTGATGTTATTTCTTTAGCAGTAAAAAATGATCTCTAATCCAAACTTTATTTATCTGGGAAAACATATGTAAGATATCAGTTCAACCATTAAGCTTTCATTCCCAGCAATAAGGATTAAAGTCAAATTTTACATGAAATTGCTAATACAAAATAAGTAATTAATAATGTTTTAATTATAGGCTAGAAGGTCTTCCTATCAATTTTATTTTATGCAAAATTGAAAATACTTTTCACCAGAAAACGTTTTACTTGCCTGACCAATGGACCAATCTAAAGAATGAGTATAAATGAATTTCATTATTATGATTATAGATAACTCACTAATTCACACATTCGCTTTTTCAATTGTTTTTTTCTATAATATCTTATCACTTCACATATAATTACCGCCTACTCAATTATAACAATACAAAAATTGATTCACACTGGCAGTGTCCACTTATGCTAGTATATAGCTTTGTACTTTCGATACTATCACTTAGATTACTATAACTACCTTAGATGAGTTTACTATATAAGGCATAAGAACCAATTTGGGTCCTATTTTCGGGTCCATTTTATTCTCAAGCCTCCAACCTATATATATATATGATATACATTATATACCTTATATAATACATATAATCGGAGGAAGACATCATGCTGGTTGCCATGTTCGCCCATAATGCGACCTTCAATTTGAACTTTCTTAATGTATTTTTCAAGTTCGATTTTGTCTTGCATGAATCTAGAAGGACTATAAATGTAGCTTATTTTTAATTGCTCTCTAATTCGTAATTCATTTCCGGTGTATGTGAGGTTTTTAATCTGTGTCTGTTTATAGTCATTATCTTTATTTATCAGAATTTGCAAGCCCAATGTTCTGGTGAGGATTATATCCTCCAACCAAATCTAATTTTCAAGAATTATTTTCTCAGAAATAGAAAACTTGAAATATAATTAGCACATGAATAGTTACACTCAGGACGAAAAATATTTACAGAAGTATTTTTTCGATTTTTGAGTTTTTATTGCTCTAAGCGTTGCCAATTCCAACCCATCTATTTTTTAATTTAGAATTTTTAGATAATGATAAAATTTGTGATATTTTATTTATTTCTATATTATATAATATATATATTTCGGTAAATATATATATATATGATAGCTGATAAAAGTGAATGATAAAATTTTCTAGAGCTTATTATAGTCAGGAGCAGATGTCACATATAATATATTTACTTAGTAATTTTTTCTTGTATATCTGCTATTAAGATTTTATTGTGAGATTGTTCTTAAACAATTTCAATAAAAAATAATATTATTCTACAAGAAAATTTTTTTAATATAAATTTACTTATTGTAGATATACACAAAAATTATCATATACTTAATAGAGATTCATTTTTCCTCTTTTAGATGCCTGAACAAAATTTCTTTTTCACTTACGAAAAAATAAAGTAAAAAAATTAAATCGCAATTTTTATTTTTTTACACTCATTGCGATTTATCATAATGAAGGGATCCGTCGGGTCCCTATAGTTGATGACTCTTGGGTGGATGTCTCTGATTCGCGTGATACGATGTAGCTTACTTATATTATATTATGGTCAAATGTGAGCGAGTGAGTATATACTGATGTGGACTATTCTTTTTTATCGACTTTTAGTCATATTATCCTCTACTACTGCTTATTCTTTTTCGCGATTGCATGGAAAGCACTTCCTACTATACTAATATACTTATATACTATATATAATAATTCACAATCTTGTGGAAAATAAATAGGTAGATGAAGTGAGAAAAGATATATAATTAATATATATATATATATATATATATATATATATTAAGTAATAATATATATTAATATATATATATATATTAAGATGTTTAAATAAAGACTACTATCTTCTCGTAGTTTTATATGTAGAGATTAAATAAACCCTTGAAGGTAAAAGATTACTTTATTAAGATTGAATGTTTATTTTATTATTATTTAATTTACGAACAAATAATTATATAACTACTAAATGAAAATGTCAAAGTATGATCTTTTACGTGTTGTGGGTATGATCACCTCACTTCTTCGGGACTGATTAGTAAACTTCTTCATCCATAATGAATTTGACTATTTATTTTGCTCAGCTACTTGTGTCATATATACTTAGGCAATTCGTTAGTGATGGTAATGCAATTATTTATCTAGGGTTGTGAACTCTTTTTATAAAATATTAGAATTTTTTATTAATTAAATATTTAATTAAGTAAGTTAGATCCGTGTGTTATAATTCGTGGCTCTATATAGCTCGTTAGTGATGATTTTTTGTGTGAGTTGTTTTTTATATGAATTTACTATCTGTTTTTTACTTCTTTCGTGAGATTGACTTTCTTATGCAAACTTCTCTGGTTTTTGCTCTGTATAGATATATTACACCCTCGGGAAAGCATTGCATCGGAAGTCTCGCTCTCAGCCTTTAACTCATTCGCAGACGTGTTTGGAGTACTAGTGTGGTAAAAGTCGATTTTTCCTCAGTTTGTGATCTGGTAAGTTTTTAATTTGTTTGGTTGTTATCTTTGTCGTGTGGATATGACGAGAAATCTCGCCTTTGTCCTCGTAAATTTGAATCATGAGTGGTGTGTATTTTTGAGTGTGTGTGAGAACACTTTACAGTTATTCTTTATATTTTTTGTGTGATAAATAATATTGTTTGTAGGTTTCATTTTCTAGAATAGGTTTAACTTGATATTTTGTGCAATTTATTTTCGCAATTAATAATTATTGTGATATATGCCTAGCATTATAGTATATAGGTTATTTAGTGTGATCTATATATATATAGTGATTTAGTGTATTAGATTTTTCTAAAACTTAATTTTTAATTTAGTGATAATTTTGACTGTGGTTTATGATAGTATTGGATTATATGAATTTACGGATAACAGATTTTGCAAAATTTAGGTATCAGTGGAGTTAGTATATATTAGTAATATATTGTTAGTATTTAATGCTAACAAAAATTAATTAGTATATAGCTGTTAAAATTATTTATTATTTTAAGTGCTATTTTTTTTAAAGTTTTATATATTATATATATATATATATATACTATATTATTTTAATATAGGTGTATTATTAATTTTAGTATAAATATGTTTTTATATGTTTATTATATATATTCTTGATGAATATGCAATACCAACATTATTAAAATCAGTAATCGATCTAACATCAAAACCAGTAGTATATAAATTTTAATAAACAATATTTATTAACTTAACACCGCACCGGAACTGATTAAAAACAACAAAAAATGCTAATAACATTAAAAATAAATATATTATAAATTATTATTATAATATCATTATATAATTATCATGAACCAAAAAAAAATAACTCTCACTAAAGACTGAGATAATATATGAAATAGCTTATATATACACATATCGTATTAACACTTCTAAATATAATAGAAAAAACAACTCTAATATACAGTGTCAAAGTAACATTATCTATAGAGGCTAATACGCCTTTCTAGCAGACATACACAAATTCTCTAACTTCATAATTACATATAGAAGTAATAGGAGATGTATAATACACTCTCTGACTACAATTATTTATGGCCTTTTGCTTCTAGGACTGATATCATGATTAACTGTGTAGAATTCCTATTAATTTGATACGCAATTTAAATATATATCTTACAACATAAACTTATTGTTATATGTTGTACTCCTATATATGATTTTGTAATTTTACGAGCGCAAAAAATTCACATCAAGATCGGTTATTGCCTCCGGGGGGGCATAAGCGCCCCGGAGGTAAATTTCCTGGAAAAGAAACACTGATTGCAAATTCGTATACTGTCAAAATATTAACATTCACTAGGGCCTATCCTAGTAGGAATGGAAGAAGGAATTAGCTTTGTGTATTTATGCTAACAATATTTTCCTCTCGTGAAACGATTAGTGTGTGTGTTATTCATATTTATCTCAAATCGCGCATACTTTATTTCTTACGGTAACGCGCATTCGATATGATATTATAATATTTAAATAAGAATTGTTAAAATAATATTTTGTCTATGTAAGATACTTTATATTAAAGAATATTTATACTCAAGTAAAAATAAAAATTAATTCATTCTTATCACTAAAGATATTTTAACTCATTTATGAGAGAATACGATCTAATATTATAGATTATTATATGATAAATTAAATTAGACCGCTAATATTCTAACGCCTCAATTTGAAGAAAGAGGTATATGTGTAAGTAATATACTTTATTCAAATATAAGAATTAGTAATAGTCTATACAAATATACATATTTGTAAAAAATATCAACGATTCAAAATCTAATATAAAACATTTTTTTATGTTGTTATCTACACCTATTACATGTAAAAATTATTACTGTGATAGTATTAAAATATTTTATAATAAGATCGAAGTCTAGATGTTATTATATGTGTGATTAAATTATTACTTTATTAATTCTTAAACTATGGCTATATATGAGCAAATATTAGTATTTATTATTTAGAAGACTATGTCAGAATGATATTTTATTTACATAATTCTAGCTCACAGGATATTAACATAACTTATTTTTTTGAGCTTTTGCTCACACAAATGTACTCCATCACAACTTCTGCAAATAATTGATAATACCAATCTGCCTATCTCTACTCTTTCAAGAGAAGACGTTATCTGATATATATATAGACGAGCCTTTCATTTATTCACATTCATTTGCAAGTAGCTCACATTGAGGTACTATGGGGGTATAATGTCAATAGCGTGACTCTATTTTAGCAAGTTTACATACACTCACGATGGCTGCCTTCAGCTTTTTTCGTAAATTATTACTATCAATACTAGTTATCTACCACACCCTATTCTCATTCTATTATAATTCATAATTACTGATTTTTTTAGGCTGATACTATGTGATATGTAGTGCGTTGCCTAGCTTCGCATGGTGGGTGTAGGACAGCGACAATTAGCGTATTCCAGTCAAACCGAGAGGCGTGACGGGTGTGCTGAGATCTTGTGGAGCGAGAGAACGTGATAGCTTATTTTCTCTATATCACCTTTCTAGACATTGCGTCTCTATTTCAGGACGCTTAATTGCTGATGGACTAAATCATTCGGTAAGCTGAAAACTCGTTGGGTCCTTTCGTGCTATGTGCATATTCTTGGTAAAAGGCACTCTGCCACGTGTAGTGCATTCTCGTGTTGGAGTAGGTCTCTGCGCTCCACTGACTCGCGCTCGAGGCGAATGTTCTGTTCGTATATAGGACACCACGGTTGAATTAGGGAGGCCCAAACACAAGGGACCTGTGTGTGGTGAAACTTCGCTACGAGCTGATGTGTCGTCAGATAACTTGTGCCCATACTTTCATGGGGACGGTGACTGTCAGTTTTATATATATTACGCCTGGGCACTTCCCTATGCTATCGATATAGATTTATTACTCAATCTACAAATATACGTTGGCCATAACTCCCGGAGGCGTCAAACACGTCCATTGGATCGAGTGGTCTCATAGTTAGATAATAGTAGTCACCTACTGGAGGTGGCTCTGGTGCTCAATTTAGTATGTCTGGGTAATGCCATCTATCATTATCCACATGCTTTTATCACCCGATTATCTCATTACTTATAGTCGTTCTATCTTTGTTTGAGGTATTGCCATAAGGCCATCTCGCTCATTATTATGAAATTAATTCTTTCTTTGATGTTCTCTAAACTATATTGCACATATATTAATATATATATACTATTCACACCTAGCATGACGTAGAAAAATCTTAACATTTTTATTAATCTAATCTTCTAACTTATTAACAGTGATTTAGAGGTTTATTTGCTTTCTGTATGTGAATAATCATGTATAAACATATCTATATAATATATATAAGATTTATATATATCAATTATTCAGTACTGACTTTTATTCTATTGGTAATATTAATAACTTTTTTGTAAAGATTTCTTCCATGTATAATATACTTATAATTTTAACTTATGATTACCACCATTACTTATATTGCTCATGTATGTTAGGTCCCTCTACATCTGCTCAAATAAAATATAAAATAAAATAAAATAATAAATCAAACAAAAAAAAAAATATATATATATATTAATATTAATATATAACTATATATATATATATATATATATTAATAATATATATATATATGATTAATATAATAATATATATATAATATATATATACTCTAGTCTTATATGTATATACATTCACCACATCTATATATATTTAGCTGTTTATATTTATGTACATACATCTTATTATAATAATATATATAGATTTTGAAATTTATAAATCCATTATAATTATAATATTTTATACGACTATTTATATACCATAATTTAATTTATTTTGGCATAACTCATGCCCAAAAGAAACTCACTTTAGCCTATTTGTTTCTTCATATATCGATACCTCTCTTTATATATAGAGCAGAATGTTTCTATACTATATTACAACTCACGTTTACTTGTCTTTCAGATATAAAGTGCAAAACAGAATTAGTCATTCAACGACAATTAATGCAACCTTTCCTTCTCGAGAAATAACAATTTAAAACTCGCAAATTACATTCATTTCGACGACATCTGCATAAATATACTTCGCACTGCTCAGATATGCACTTTGCCTTCTCTGCCTATATTCCTAGAATAGAGTACAATTCCTCGAGACACATTTCACCATATCTAAATAACTAAATATCCTAGCTTAATCTCAAACCGACTCAATCATATACCATTAATATACTCTATTTACCACATAGTAACCAAACCATCTCTAATGTATCTATTCAATATACTCTATATTATTATACCTTTCTTCACACCACAACTAGCTCTATAATTAAACGTATTTCTATTTCCTCATAATTTTATCAAATTCTTCTACATCAACACTCTAATAACTGCCTATAGATTTGATCCTCACACTGAGAATAATACATTATATTATCTTTAGATCTATACTATTCATTATTTACCATATAATAGTCTCGCTTAGTCTAATAATATATATACATTAGCATTAGATATAACATAAATATCACTCATTAGTTATAACCCTTAGTGCATCAATAGACTGAGTATTACCCTATACTATATTATATTATTATAATTTATATATATATATTAATATATTATATATATATATTATTATATATATTAATATATATATATAATATTATATATTAATATAATATTATATATATAATATAATAAATAAATATATTATTATATATATATATATATATTAAATTATATATTATATATATATTTATATATATATATATTATATATATATATATAATAGATATTATATATATATATATATATAAAATATATATATAATATATATATATTATTAAAATATATATATATATATATTAATTATTATAATATATATATTAATTAGTTATATATAATATATATATAATATAAATAATATATAATATATATAATATTATATATTATATATATACATATTTATTAATTACTATATAATATAATATCATATATATATATATATATTATATATATTATATTATATATTAATATATATATATTATATATTATATTATATATATTAATATATGGGAACCGAAGAAAAGTGGATTGTGAGTCAGTTCAAAGGAATGCCTGAAGGGAGAGGAATGTTAGAGCTATTCAGGTATCCTTTTAGGCGATAAGCAAGAAAGGTGCATCATAAAGGAGTGAATGGCAGGGTGATTTGTTGACGATGGTATGTAGTTTCGTTCTGATATCTCTCGTTACATACGCAGTTCAGGATTGAACCTACATCTCGACTCGGAGATATGCCACGTAAGTGGTTATTCGGATCGCAGCCCCGCATATGAGTAAACCAGAGTAATTGTGGCACTATATTCTCTGACCTTGATCTAAGCTACGAGTTCTCAACTTAAGGGATAAAAGGGACGGTAAGTGTGGGATGGGGGGCGTTTCTGTTTCCGACTTGCGTCAATGTTCTTCTGATATAACTATATGTTTTTATATATATATATTATATATATATATATATTATATATATCTATGTATAATATATATATATATATATTAATATATAATCAAATATATAATATAATATATATAATAAGTTGACCTACGAGGTTTTCATCATAATACGTTTTGTCTGCTAGATACTATTATAAAATGTACAAATAAGTAAAATTAGGGAAAGTACATATATTATTTATATATTACCGAATTATCTGACTATTTATCTTTTATACAACTACTAGTATATATATATATACTATCACTTATTATATATATATAGTATATACTATATATATAATAAAGCCGTATTAATATATATTATTATATATATATTATGTATATTATATATACTATATGTTATATATATATATATATATATATATATATATATATATATTTAAATATATATATATATATATATATATAATCTGAGCAAACATATACGAGAAGTGAGTGAAAAATAGAAAGTATGATTTTCAATAATATTGATAGAAATGAACATAACTTGCTAAAGAGCTTTTTACCTCAATTACTTTATTGATCATAAATAAAAAAAAAAAAAAAAAAATTGAAAACTTATAAACATATTAGTAATATTATGTGAATTTATAGTGCATGGAATAATATATGAAAGAGAGGAAAAAAAAAGCGCTGAAGAAATCTTAAATATGTTATTAGAGGTCAAAATGAGAATTTGAAAGTAAATGTTTCATTATGCGTTTCCTTATAATCCTTAAAAACTGATTGCCTTGCATTTTTTCTCTCTCATTTTGAATAATCTATATATATTGTTCTCTCTACTTACATTTACCTGTGTGCACTACTCTCGTCGCTCACTCTCACACGCACCTCTTTCGCGTATTATTTAGTCACCCGAATTTTTTGGTGAGTTTGTAGAGATAGAAATATTGAAAGAATTTTATACCAAAATTACAGAGAATACACACGGACACAAAGTAAGAAAAAATGTGCTACAAACTGGTTATCGGTTTTCGATCTTCTCCGACATTAACATGAGTTGCAATTACAAGATAAACCTTAATTAATTATTTAAATACTTCTAAATGAGTTAGTATTTATTGAATGGGCTATATATCGAGTGTTCAAATAGAGGACACACATTGAATATTAAACTAAACTTGAGGACACGTATTACGAGCGGAGACATAGGCCAGGAAAATCGGTTACTAGGTGAAGAATAAAAAAAATATAGAATAATAATATAAGCTATCCATTCTATACACTCACCTCTATACATATATTAAACTATAGTTATTAAGTATAGTTTTCCTTAATTTATTAAGAACGCTTAAAAGACTAATATAATTAAAAAGCTACTTTAACTACCACCTTAATTGTTATTGCAGTACTTATATCTAGTGTAGTCCTTAAGTTGAGGGTGAGCGTAACCTATTTAGCGAGTCTAAAAATATAAAATATAAGAAATAATTACCTACTATAGGCTTAGCTGTGCATACGTACTTACTACATAATACATATGATAGGTATTTATATTTTTACAGTTGTCCTCCACCACTGGGTCATGCTAATGAGGCAGAGCGCGCGTCTTACTTCAGGGAGATGGGTGAGTCGTTTTGCTCGTTACCATATGTTCTCCAACTAAGCCGCTATAAATTACGCCGCAGTATCGAGCACAGACGATGGCATATTAAAGAGAGGGAACGATTAAATTCCAGACACCGAAATTACAGGAGATGGAAGACAGATTCCACAAGATCATAGATGTTGGTGCATGGGAAGAAAGAGCACCGCAAACCGACACAGACTGGAGTTCACACTCTTCAATCACAAAACTCTTTGCAGTTTTCTAACTAGTTGTCCTCTAGCCATACCACGGGCAGAACCCTTATCTCAGTGCCAAAGGTAACACAAAAAAAGGGGCAGTGGTCTTTGTTCCGTGTTAGCATTCCTAGGGTGTTGTCTAACGCCTAAAATTATACCACTAGCGTAAAATTAACACGACTACAGAACTTGATTGCTACAGAGACGCAGGCTATTTAAGTTGAGGAGAATTAACATTCTCAGCTGGAAAAACAGTAAAGATGGGAAGAGAAATCTCCACAAAAACGTTGTCACTGGCAGGAAACGTGAAGTGTAGTGCACCGTGTGCCATGATACCAGCTAGCCTGTGTAGCTTATCCTAACGTCAAGCGACAAAACTCTTGCGGCAAGAACTACTAGCCACACACGCCTTGTCCTATCGAGTGTTCACCAGCGTCGAGTAACAGGTGTGTACCCGAGTGGTAAGTTTCCCCTCGAACACCTGCCGCTGCGGTACCATTATAGAATAAGCAGCAGATTATAAGCACCCAAACCATCGAGAGCTCGCAACGCCGACAAAGAATAGAGGGTTCAATAGTGAGACACATCTGTGTAAATGAATAATGGCACAAAAGAGGTATTAAAAATAAACATGTTTTGCTCTTGGCTTTTGAAATCGACCAAGCTGTACGAAGCCGCGCTGACAACCTAGAGCCCCCCCAGGATAATAGAAACAGTACTACACTACAAGGGCGGATGAGACCCTTGTATAGCTTGGAGTAACATAGAAGAGGAAAAAAAATCTCGCAGTCTAAACAGAACTCCCAGTTTTCTTTGAGGCCGCCCTAGCAAACCGTTGTGATGTGAGGTTTCCCAAGACATTTTTTTTGTTTATGTTAAGGCAAGGATGTTTAATATTGGTCGAAGCAGGGGAGAGACGAGATACGTTCGAATAGACGGATATATAAAAGATTTAAAGAAGTGTTTTTAGAGAGGAGCAGAATTTTTGGTAGAAGTGTGAATGTGTTTAAAGATTGAATTTCACAAGGTTGAGACGTACTTTATTTCACTTCCTTAATCGGTTTAAATTGATCTATCAAAGTATCATGCCGAGTTAATAGAGACTCTGGAGGCTAAGGATTTAAGGCGAGAATGAAACCAATTCAGTTAAGTAATGAGAAGAGAGAGCAGAAACTTGTCAGAGAGTTGTCAAGAATGTCTGAGTGGGAGTCGAGGCTATAAGGATTGGAAGGTTTTGGACTATTCGAATGATAAGTAGTCATACGATGAATGCAGGTGAAGAAGATTATTAATGAACAGTAAAGCAATAAAGTAGGAGTAAATAGAAGATCCTGAAGGAACACCATATACTATTAACAGAAAAAGAAGAAGAAAAGTCGCTCCATCAATCCACTTGCGAGATATTGAGCGACTTGAAAGAAGGCTAGACAAAAGCAATAGAGAAGAGAGGAAACCCAAAGGAGAGGGAGCTTGTGAGATGCAGAGTGAGTCACTCCGCTTAATGCCTCGCCTATAATAGAAATGGACCTCCTGATAAAGTCCCCCGAATTAAGTATTAACTTGTGAGATAACTGGTCATCAGCCGCGATAAGTCGTTACAATGCTTCTCAACAGCCGTCAGTCACTCCTGGAGGGTCGAAGACACCATAATCGGTTTTAAATATATGGAAAGTATATCACCAGTATGATCTGAACGCAGAAAAACAGCTATGAAAGAAAAGAAGTAGATATTGAAGATTCCAGAAATGGTCTATATAAGATGATGAGTTAAAGAAGCGAGCAGATCTTTAAATAGATTTCTCTTAGCAATAGTGAGATAGGTGAAACACTCCGAGACGCTATTAATTGGTTTGCCGATTTGATTAGCAGTGATTCTGAGCTGTGCTTCTCTCGTGTGTTTTTCAGTGGGAGATAGGAATGGAGAAAATGTGTGAGGCTATAGTGCGTTTTTAGCTCTTCAATCCACTGAGCGAAAGTGTTATGCTTATTCTGAGGACATGGAGAGATCATTAAATTGAACGCGAGTGGGTGGGAGAGGAGGTGGACTAGCTCGGAATAAACTACCCTGATAAAAATACTCGTGGTGTGAAGGGATGGCATCAGAATATGGGCTCTCCCAGCCTTATAACGTTTTGCTGATGGAGATCTTGCAGGGAGCGCATGGAGTACGGAGTCAAAATGTAAATCATTATTGCATAAGACATTAGGACTCCTGAGAGTGAGAAGCGCAGGAGACGCAAGGAAATGCCAGAATTATACTCGTCTCTAGTTGAATTGATTAAGAAGGAAAAAAATACGAGACCTCAAGAGATTGGCCTATTCAGTTGGAGATGTTTAGTAACACAGAATCATCAGATCGAATAAAGAGGAGGAAAGTCAGTATTTAACAGAAGTTTGTTTAACAGAACCATCAGAACGAATGAAAGGCCAGAAAGATTTGTCATAGGAGAAGAAACCCAAGGAGGTTAGCGCACTTTCGTTTGATGAAGCCCGTCGGAAGTGCGCCTGCAAGAGTATCCTTGCATAACGATTTCTAGCTGGAATGAAAATTAGCGAAGAGTGGATCAGGAGAACGAGAATTTATCCACCCCCGATAGCGCTGTCTCTTGCCTGAATGGCCAGAGAACAGGACTTTTCACGTATTGACCTAATGGTTTTTGAGTTGAGAGTAATGATTTTTTCGATAGAAGGTAATGAACCTGCTCATGGTCCCGTCAACGATTACGCTCCACTTTATGGCAAAAACAGAATGTGTCACAGGTGTCGAAAAGCAACTCATTCCAATTAAAGATAGCAGTAGTATGCGTCGCCCATCCCCCCAATCACACGGATTAAATTGCCAGAAAAAAACGCGTAGGGCAGGATGGTGCTGTTGAGATGTAAAGTTATTTAAAGTTTAAGAGATATATATGGTTGTGGTTCAGATTTACCATAAGGATCAGAAGGTAGTGATATTTATAGAGAGAAGGACTAGTGTGAAACATAGGTCAAGTGTGTTCAGAATTGGTTGGGACGATCCGCAAAATGTGTATGGGTTCTTTGATTAGTTGCTCCAGATCGTTGAGAAAATTGAATGATTCGACTTCCTCCCCACCTAAATCAGTATGAGAGGATCCAACCATTCAGTTGTTGTGTAAATTGAAATCCCTTAAAGCAGAGAAGTAAAGTTTGACGACGAGAAGAAATAACAGTCTCGTGAGAGGTGTAAGATATTTCAAAAAGGAGGTGAAAATCTGTTCTGTTAGGAACAACAGTAGCTATGAAGCTACAAGATTATTGTAGTAGAAAGGAAGAAAGATTTTGAGCCAAGAACATACGAAGTTAGTGAAGATTCGAAGATTCACGAGACGTTTTTAAGTAGGAGTTAGATATTTATATGTGCTTTAACATAAGGAAACACTTTCCACCCTTATCTTAGTATGCTGTGATATAATTTTATGTAATATAATTAAGTTATGTTAGATACCGTTTAATCGTAAGTAGATGGGTGTAGCTGAAATTCTTAGCTAATTACTGAGTCTCAGACACATTGATGTAATATAATAAGGTTACGAGTTTAGACTTAGATAGCTGATAATATATTTTTTCTTCTTCTAGAGTGCAAAGTTACAGATATATTCTATTAGAGTCACGGGCTAAATGTTTTGGTCAAAATGTTATAGAAAGCCGCTATATGGCCCAATATCGCTCCCATCATCTACAAAACACACTTAGACATCACTCATCCTACAATCACCATCAACTCAACAGCCCATACAATATAATAAAAAATTAACAAATATACAGACATAATAATGAAAGAAGAAATATATTTATAGATGATACAATTTATAATACTGAGAAGCTAAATTTATCTAATACATCTTAGAAAAACTCTTAAAGCCTACAATTCAATTAAATAAAAAAATATATACTACTATATATACGTACTTAGTTAACCTTATACTCTAATTGAATCTCCAAAATATTTCAATGCACAAACAAAGCATTATATCACTAATGCCCATCTATACTCTTATCAGACTTGCTATAAATTATTATTCTAAACCTTAACACTAAAAGGAAACACATATTATGAACAAGACTTAAATTTCGCTAATACACTTTCACTGTGTAATTATAATAAAAATCTATTTATAGTGTTATACTATATAATAACACTATCACAGTTAAATTACATACTAGGTGAAAGTATCGATATAGTGTAGTGATAATCACATGAGTATATAACAACTAATGACTTGATAACTCTGTATAATTTCAACCTTAACTCTACTCGTGTGGTAAAAATTTATTATGTATAACATAGCTACTAAAGTATAAAAGTTACACATAATGATAATAGTTTAGAATAAATATTATTAAGTTACAAACTTATCTTTTCTTAAGAAATTCCAGAATACTTAAACCTCGAAGAAACGAATAAATTATTAATAATACTTTGGTAATAAATCTTTATATTGAAGCCTCCTTAAATTTGTTAAACAACTACCTGATTTGAATAAAGCACACAACACTTTCACTAAACACATAGGTAAGTGGACACTATAACATTTAGTATGAAAATAGATTAACATATGAGTGTAACTCAGCAAATAATATTAGACTGAGGATAAAGTCTTTCAATTGAGAGATAGCACCTTTTGAGAGGAGGTTCCCACTATATTAAATTCAAAGAGTTGATCAACACGAGTAGTAAAATGCAATCTACTCTAATTCAAACCGTGAAATATTACTTAGCGTGTCTATTTGCGGGTACATCATTGATCTGTAAAGCGCTATCATGATATAACGAGTGTCTCATTCAGTGTGATTGGTACTTGGTAAGATGCACGATGATTAATAACATAATTAATATATTGATTATAGCTCAATAATTATGATGACTGTGTAAGTTCATAACGGTTTTATGTGGTGTCAGTGTTATCATAAAGAGATATGGATAAGGTGAGTGCTACAATAGCAGATGATTTTGCTAAGCTCTACTTTGATATGTTGGAGGTAACATTGTAGTACGTTCATTTGAGAGGCAAATATTATATGATACAAGATGAGTAACCGTTCTCACGGCCTTTTGCTCAGTATAACATAGTCGTAAAATGTATATTTTAGTTGGGTGCTAACTGTGGGTAGCTGCTGCAGTTGTGGTATCTCTAGATCACTGAGTAAATACTTGTAAGAGATAGGTTGCTATAATATTAGTCATCAAGATATTTAATTAGGATATGCCTGTGATAATGTTAATGGTGAAGTGACTTCTCATAGCACTAGTGTGCGGATTCTACAGTTAAGAAGTGTATACCATAAGTACTGATGATATTCACAATGTTATAAATAGTATATTCAGTCAGAGGTATATTCACTTTACAGCACTATAATATAGACTCAGTATTTACTCACATACATATATAATATATATTATTATATTATATATATGTGACTCAATTACCATAGTGCCCTCACAAAATACACTACTATACTTATTAAGAGAAAACGGATTGAAAGATACTTATGATTACATCAGTATCTGGACTCATTAAATAAAATACGCATACACTCAGATAATCGAGTATGGTTCTTGAATGATTATCAGCTTACATTGTGGACAACCTCATAATGATCTCAATTACAGTAACGTGAATATATGTGTAATAAGGTATGATCTCGTCCAAGAGAGACTCGTATTGAGTAAGAATTCCTACATATTATAAAAAGATAAATATTTATTTCCTTTACGAATTCATCTCTCTTGGCTCAAATCCGTATATACCCGATTGCAAATATATATAAACAGTGGAAGATCTAGTTTTTTTTGTCTCTTTCTTGAGACGGGTTAGTGGATCCTCCAGAGAAGGTCTAATGATGATCAGCTATTTCTCGATACTAGTTTCGCTCCTCTCTGTTTCTCTCTTCATTTTTTTAGAATGCTACTGATCATCGTTAGTTGCTTTCCTGTTCTCTAATCCCTCATTACTCTCTCTGCATTCTCTGCACTCTGAATTACGCACTCTCGATACAGATGGTCATGTGAATCCTCAGTCAATCTAACTTGCTGCTCATCAGATACATCGTTCTCTTATCACGAACTTCATACCACATGGCACCACAGCTTATGAGACATCGGTTGCATCTATCACTTGGCCAATGGGTAACAATGAACAGTCTCTAATCTCCAACGCCCCATTTGCATGACTATTACTGGATTTGAACCAGAGGATCTCATAAATAACATCTATACACCGAATCCATTCTGATCATACAAAATCTACGGTTTATCATGATTATAATTGTAAACTTTGCGCTGACTTAAGTTGTTGCTTTACTCACGGGCCTGCAATCAGGCTTCACAAAATCTTTTGCTTCTATGTGAATGGGAGCCAAGCCGAGATATACATTACATTGTACGGAACTGGCTCTGGCGGAGAAAGTTTTACCTCCTGGATCAGAAAATTGTCGCATCACCAATCCTGATGGTCTCCAAAAAGAAAATAATTGACTTGCCACCTCATATTGCCACATCAAACTTATACTGATTGATCAAGAACAGTTTTTCTACTGAAAGACAGCTGGTACAGATTGACAACGGTGACTCTTCGCATTCTTAATTTTTTTGCAATACTATAACACTCTTCCTCGTCCTTAGTGGAGGCTTAATTCCAGGAAGGGACGTTTTCGTGGGCTTCCCAGATTAGCCCATATCTCGTTCAGAGATTTCCAAGCGTTCTTCATGATATATGCCATCATTCGCATCTCATATACTACTCAATCTCAATCGAGCATTGGCTTGCATCCTCTCCAAAATCGTCTCGTTCGTCTTCGTAATATTTTATTTATTATTGTGTATATTCTGACAAGAGTGATGATTAATTCTATACATTCGTTGTAAGAGGTGAAATGTGACTGTATCGCATAAGCAGTTATAATACTTAGGCTTAATGGGGGTTTAGTTGGCTATGTTATACATATGTTATAGTTCATATCGGGTTAATAGTGTATCTTAATTATACTATTATACACACTCCTGGAACCTCTTCCATCTGAAATAATTTTAGTATAGTTATATATCGAATTGAGCATGATGTAATAATGTATACCATGGCAATTCAATCATCTAAAACTTAGGGTTTGAAAAGTGAGATGCTTTACAGGGAAGTGTGAACTTGACCTAAAACGATAGCATTTCGCACTCACGATGCACGACTATTTCATCGCCTGAATTTTCCTATGGTATATGCGAAACTTTCTCACACTACAGGGTTTCACAACAAGCTGCATCTCGCTCAGCACAAATGATACGAGTAGCTTCAATCTTCTTTTATATTATTGATTTCTCTTGTAACGACGTTTCTTCATTAACTTTGTTCACTTTATCATTATTTCTACTTTTTCATTTTTTCTCTATTTAACACTATAACATTTTTTCCCCCTCATCCCAATCATCAAATTCATGGGCCATAAATATATCCAAAAAGGGATACAAATAAATAGGTGTTCCTCCCCCGATTCTCTCTTCATATATCAGTCTCTCTTCTCATCGTGACTCGACTGGCACCAGAAAATAACCACGGGTGGGTCGATGTTTTTTGGGAAAACGCAGGTCAATTTTTGTGGAGTCGGGGAGGTCAATTTTTTAACAATCACAAATCAGAAATTTCCTGTTTGCAAATGCCTATGTATCGCAAAGGTATTGAGAGTGCCTAGCAATGGTACACGAGAACTCCTTCAGGAACTGTAATGGCCTTATTATAGTTTTAGTATAGTTAATTTGGACTGTTGGGGACAGATGGAGGGAGCAAGCCGCTGGAAAGCTGGGAAATATGTAGTAAATTAGTGAATATAATAGTTTGGAAGAAAATCTTTTGTTGAAGAATATAAATTATTGTTTACATCAATGAGATTTTTGTGTTGTCATTATTTAAGGGGGACAGAATTTTCCCGCCCCCAACGCTAAATAAATTCCGTCCACTTGCCTTATCAAAGAATGGTTCATGTTTCTTTTGAAGAAGCCATTTCACCTCTCTAGCCCCTCCGTAAGACACACTGACTTAAGGTCTAAAATTAATATTTTTCCATTCCCCACAAACTATATCAAAATTGATATAAATAGGAGAAGGGGCCTCCCACCGAAAAACGGATGGGTATGAGTGGGGGGGTGGAAACGGGGGTCATGATCTTAGATTCAGGAGGTCATTTTACATTAATGACATGTTAGCAGGTAATGGGATCTCTTATTTAATTCTTTTCTTCACTACTCCAAACTCCCTAAACACCGTTTACCTTCCTCCTCTTATAGGAATTCTAACCGTCACACCGTCTCACTCCCCTTAAAATTCTTTCCACCTTGAAGAAAGATTGTATCCGTCTTATTCCACAGAAATTCATCTACTGTAAATTAAACACTGGTAACAAAGCTAAACCTCTCGGTGCGAACCCTTAGTTGCATCCAAACATCTTTCAGACTTCCTTTGTATACATCTAAAGGATTTAATTGCACTTACATAGCACTTTCCTCCTTAATCATAATCCACAGGCTTTTACTATTATCATCTCTGCATCATTCTTTCCAATTTTCATTTCAACATTCATACTCTCCTACACTATATTATTGTTATTATATATTACTCATTATTTATATATATATATCTATATAATAATATATATTTATCATCCTACTCTCATATTCATCTCTCTTTACTATACTATCTATATCTTCTATATATCTATATCTATCTACTATATATCTTACTCATATTACTTCTATGCAGGGTATGTTCTGTTACCTGTGTTATCTTGTATGGTGTGAAGACTATTTATGGCTCTTGGAATAAGAATAATACGATCCTTAATCGTCATGTGGTCTTTAGATGCGACAATCTTAGGGGGTGTGCTATGGTGTGAGATAGAATTGACTAAGAGAGGAATGAACGTCATTAGATGACGTGTGTGGCGCTCTGAATGCATAAAGGGGAAATGAGAGAATAAATGAAGTTACGTATTAAGATGGTTTTGTCATGTGGAAAGGATTGAGTGTATAAGTCTTGTTTGGCTTTAATGCCGGGGTCTCAGTATTAGTGGTGAGTGTGTTGGGAAACCGATCTCGTGGTCTGTCTTACTCGCGAGATCCTCGGAAGAGATAATCTGTGCATCTCTTCTCTTGAGTCAGTAAAATCGTCATGTCTGATAGTGAGAGAAATGTGACGTTTCTCTTCGGCATCGTACGGTGGTAGAAGGAAGGATGTTAAAGAGGATGCAATAAGTGATGAGATAGGTGGAAGCATTATTGAAGTCAGATAGTTGGTTTTTCTCTGTTTTGTGAGTGTGTGTAGTGTAGCATGTGATTGATGGCTCCACCTAGTGGCCAGGGTATGACACCCTTTAACATTATGTGAACTAGATTTACCTAATGTAATTGTATGAGGGTGTCCGTCGTTACGGTCTACATACTAATGATTATTAGTCTATAATTACTTAAGGGTGTAGATATATATTTTCTGTTATGAGTAATCAGAGCTCTCACTATAATATTATTAAATTATTCGTGTATTTAACATACTAGTAAGGGGAGTGGGTAAGTGAGCTTAGGGCTTTTTATAATATCTTATTTTATATCGACGTTATTGTATACTAACTTAGTATCATCCTCTCATGTCATTTTCTTTAGTTAATCTCACGTGAATGCTTGTTACATGTCAATACCTTACCCCCTACAATCTATTGAGCATAAAGAGGAGGTGGAATATGAAAAGAAAGAAAGATAGAACAACTACAAATATATATATATACCTTACATAATGGAAATACGTAAATATATCTTTATTTTTATCAGTATACATATTCCGGACTATTGGGGCAGTGATTATCTGCGTCTAAGTTTGGTCAGAATAAACTGTAGAAGTAATATCTTTTAGTGTCTAGAACAAAATAATTGGATATACAAAAAAAAAATCAATAATAAAAATAAAATAATAAAAAGAAAAAAAAAAAATAAAATAAAAAAATAAGAATTAAGGACTATTTTAGTAGATAATATATACGTAGAACGTACCATTTTATTTATTTACTATATATGTATATTATATATATACTACCTATAATAATATTAAATTGTATTTTGATTATTATTATCATTATATATATAATTACTTAGTATACTCATGTTTATTATTATTTTTTCAGACCCATTTCATCAACAAGAGATGCATAACATTATTAATCATTAATAAAGTAAATTCACTGTGATATATATATATATATATTATAAGTATATAATATAATATATATATAATATAATATCTTTTCAACTCACAATAAATTTTTCCCCAAAAAAATTGGGACAAAGTGGGAGAAAGGAATGGCCCTGCGTGTCATGCATAACCCGGAAAATATGATCGAAAAGCGAACAGTAATTTAAGTAATATGATCAATGTCGAAAAACGTTAAATTCTCAGTCACTTAGGCCCCTCTGTACTATTCAAAATAGAGTGAAAGAATCGTTACAGACAAAGAAAAACACCATAGCTACGAGGAACCTAGTTGTTAAGTTAACATACATATAGATAAAAAAAATAACTGTTAATAAGTAAGGCGTGCATTGGGCACTTGGCCCAGGTGGGCACAGAACCGAATGCACACAATATACAAAAGAAACCCGCCATTCCTCTCCTATTAAAAGAACAAAAAACATTAAATATAAGACAATCAGTCATCTTGCCACACTCTAAAAAGAACATTGAATTTATATACTACCAACGCTCGCTCGAAATCTCTTTATCTCGTGTGTTCTATAATGACTCAATCATTATTTATTTCTCTTCTTCAGTTCTACGAAGAACAATGTCCGGTTCCCAACATTAGCCATAGGATGACATGACAACTTAACACATAACCACCAGACTCATTCATTCATCCTTAAGTGCCCTCTCTATGAATAAATACCATCTCACATACTTTCGAATTAATTCACATCATTTATACTTCGTTTCTCACACCACACAATCTCTGAGGAGAGTGATTCGTGTGAGGTGTTTGAATCATAAAATCTTCTCACCCAATTAGCGAGTAACACCCTATTATTAGAGTACTCTCCGAAAGTATAAAAATAGCAATTGCATTACTTCATATAAATTAATTTGACAAACCTTTTTTTTCGAAATGAAGTTAATCGAGGACATTTACCGACAGGTATTTAAAAGGATAAATTTATAGAATCTTCGTAGAGTAAATGTAATGATATAGAAGTAAAAAGGCATCTATATTTTTGCATTTATTATTATTATTATTTAATATTATTTATTATTATTCTTATTTATTATTGATTTTATTATTTATTATTAATTATATTTTTATATTATTTTCTTATTATTTATTATATTATTATTATTATTATTATTATTCTTATTTTATTATATATAATAATAATAATACATCATTATTATATTATTATTATTATTTTTGTGTAAAAGAAAATTTTGTCAGATTTCATCTCGTTTCTCATAATTTAAAATTCTGACTGATAAGGAAGTATAAGAGCCGTATGCCCTATAACTCCTTTTTTTAATTTAAATTTAATTTTTCGTCTGGGTGCTTTTTTGTTAAAGATTGCATGCTTGTTAGATTCAATCTTTATTATGGTATATAATATATATATAAAATGTTAAATATATATATATAATTATATATATATATATATATATATATATTATATATATATATATTATATTTATATATATATAATATATATATAATACACGTGTACTTTTAGGTATGTGTATAGAATTTGGTTGAACGTGTGAAATAGTTGCAAATACTATACTGTCAGTCAAATTTGGGGTCTTTTCTTTCTTTCCAAACAAATTCCAACTTCGTACAACAACTAATGATGATTTTCAATGTACTTCATTAACAAGCTCTTTTCTTTAACTTTATGTCAATGGTTAAAAACTAGAACTTTTAATTTAAATCCTTTTATTCATAACACATATATACAATCAGAGTCCGTATGCGTCTATACATGTTTGGAGTGGATATATATATATATATATATATATCATATGATATTTAAGACCTCCAAGTATAAAATATTTATTAATATAATATATATATATCGTATATATAGGTCCTATATAATATATATAGTATATATATATTATATATATATTATATATATTATATATTATTATATATTTTATATATATTATTATATATAATATATAGTATTATATATATATATACTATAATATATAATATATATACTATATATATATATAGACTATATTATATATATAGTATAATATATATATATATATATTATATATACTATATAATATATATATTATGATTATTATATTATTATATATATGTATATATATATAATATATAATATATATAGTATATATATATAGATTATATTATATATATACTGATATATATATAATATATATATATATATATAAATATAATATATTTATATATTATATATTATATATATATATATATATATATATATATATAGTTTTTATATATTATAATATATATAATCTATATAATTATATATATATATATTTAAGATTATATTACTTGAGTATATACCTAGTACGTGGTATATGTTATATATTATATTAATTATAGTATAATATATATATATATATATATATACTATATATATGTATATAATATATATATATATATTATATACTATAATATTATCATATTGTAGATATG